>CAOJBJ010214227.1:0-10118 GCA_948291685.1 Euphorbia celastroides
GTTGTTTTCTGCTTCTTTTTTGGATCCATTGACTTGTTTAGGAATGGATTTGGGAAGAAATTGAGGAGAGAATGTAGAGGGAAGAGAGAATGAGAGGATATGAGTTAATATGAATGTAAGGGCAAAAAGGTCAAAAGTCGGGCGACACTAAGTAAAACTGGACGACATTTAGCAATTGAGTATACAGAAATCACGGGAGTGAGGACAAATGAAAGAATGAGCTATGGTTCGCCATAGGATTAAATAATTATTCTGAAAAAAGATATCTTGTCTTGCGTAAGTTAATCAAATTGATCTATGGTTCGCCATTGGATTAAATAATTATTCTTGATTATTATACATTTTATATAATAATTATTCCTTCATTTTAAATAGGAATACATATTCCATAAAATGTATAATAATTATTCAATCCGATGATGAATACTAGACAAACATTATACATATTAGTATATTTATAAAATAAAGGTTCCACAATCAAACGAGCCATATTTAAAAACAAATTTGAGAAGAGAGCAATTCGATATTGTATATCCTTATTTTTTATATTGTGAAAAGTTTTTGTATATTCTTTTCGAATGAAAATTGTATTTTTCAACCAATTTTACTTGCATAGTTAAATTTTTTTAGTAACTTATGATCCTTGTTTGTTTCCATAAAATAATGCACAAATGATAAAATTATGGCCATGGAAATATTGCGACATAAATTGTTTTTATGTGTTAAGGTACCAAACTTGAAAACGTTTTTTTAATGTTTAACTGCATTGCAATGCTGCTATATATTTTTTAACGATATATTCTAATATAGAATATCATATATGTGTACGCTTATATATTTTCAGCTAAATAATTCATAAAATTGTGAAATATGTAGAGCGTTAAAATGTGTAAGCATACAGGAACAAATTATGAAAAAGAAAATGTTGAAAAGAACAAGTTGTATAGATCAATATGTGCAAAAAAATATATTGGATGAGGTGAAGATTATGAAGATGAAAGAACAGGAAGCTGTGGTGGTGAAAGAGCGAGAATATGTTGTATTGTGTGTGATAACTGTGGGATAAAAGAAAATGTTATACTTAGTTAGATAATTTTTTTTACATTTTTTAATTATCTCTTTTAGAAATTTCAGTCAAATCAGTGATAAATTTATTATACTACTATTAAAATGAATAATTTATTCTTTGCATTTTACATAACTTCTTTTTTATTGATTACTAACTTAAAATTTCATATGCATAACCTCTCTTCTAATTAATATAAAGACAATTAGAAAAAAAACTTAATAAAATGCATAAATAACATTTGGATAATTTATATGTTTACTTTGAATTTGACTACGTTCAAATGACTTTGCTCGTCTCCACTATTAGATGAGCGGTATAAATTAAGATATCAAGATGTGAATGGACAAAATCATATTTAATTTTTTAAACAATAATACTAAGCATTGATTACAAGTACCATCCATAATTAAATGGATCATCGAATTATCTTGGGGTTTGATATAGTTGTATACAACTTTAATTGTTTTTCTGAAATATATCAGCATCAATGGTGAAACAATTCTACGTTAATCCGATCACGTCGGAAGAAATTCATTTTGAATTGGTAAAGTAGATCTTGAAGGCAACATATATTGTCAGTTTGTATAGTTGAAATTAATTTGATTTGAGTCAATAATATCAAGTCCGTTAGATGACATTATGAAACAAAAGCCAATAAAAAAAAGAATCAATTCATCGATGGAATCATATCTTTTTTTTCGATAGACATGGAATCATTGGCCTATATTTGATATTTGACATTCGAAATGGAGCTTTAGATGGCTTTAATTTATTCTTCTTTCTCTTGCAAATGTATTATTTTATTCGTAAATATATATATGTTTGCATGCTTGTTGAGTTATTGTGGCTTTCTATGTCCGCAATAAATCTCTTTCTTTTCTTTTGTTTTCTTTTTTCCTTTTTTTCCTTTTTATTATACCTTTATTTTTCTCTTTAACAGATTTCAACAAATTTTTATAGCCTATGAACCCAAAAAAAGGTGCAATAAAAATGTGCACAAGGACAGCGAAAACACCATAAATTTCTATCTTAAGCTCCATAGTGATCTTTTCTGTTGAAAGAATTTTATGCAAATTTTTGTAAAAGAGATGTAAATGAAACTTTGTTTTAAAAGCAACGATATCCCATATAAAGCCAATAAATTTGCAAGCCCAAAGAATAAAATATGTCCACCTTCCTCTTTTTAATGAATTACACACAAAAAAAAATATACAAAAGAAAGCGTAAAATGAAATCCATAAAAGCTAAACACGATTGCTTATAGGCTCCATCCTCTAGTTTATCTTCAAATGTTACTTTATTTATGAACATCACATGATGTGTTACTATGAATAGAGATGTGGATAGCTGGGATATCAATATAAAGATTGACGACATATTATTGAACAAGTCATATATCGTGATAAGGAACATGATATTTCTATGAACTAGAGTCGCAAGTAAGGATTTCTTCGTATAACGCTTGAAGTATATAGTTACACTGTTAGATGATTGATATATCCTTTAATTGATAACATTTTGCTCGTTTTACAATAATTATTGTTGACCATATGTTGACTAATCTAAATTAGTATATGGTTACCAATTAGTTCTAATGTGAAGCTAGTAGATCTTGAATTCGAAATTCAATATTGTCAAGAATTTTTTAATTAATAAAAAAAAGTAGTGTATGATCAAGTTTTATTGTTGAATAATTTGTCTGTGGTCTAATTGATGATGCGTCAATCAAATGTAGTAAATATTTTCTATATAAATAAAATAATGTAAACTTAAGCCAAAAAATTTCAAACACTCTTTTCTGGTACACTAATATATAATATTTTTGTTATATAGACTTAGTTAATTGCTAAAACGAACCATTATTGTTAGGTTATAGTAGAGGAGTTAATTTCTAGATCCAACCTATTGAATTTCCTTAAATTTCTGTATTATTGCTCTACGCTTAGTACCTCACTCTATCTTATCTATAATTGTTAGTCATAGATTGGATAATGATGACCATAATTATCATGAGAACGTTCTGTATCAGCACTAGAAATCCAAACTTCAAGGCCACCAAAAAAGATAAAGCTGATTAACATATTTTATTAAAGAAAAAAATATAACAAGTCCATAGTTATTCTTTACTTAGTTATAACATATTTTTATTTTATATTGTCACTCAGTTGGATTCGGGTTGAGAGCACTGTTTTAAAATTTCCTGTATGGACCCGTTCAGGTTCCGTCTAGGTGCTATTTTGGGGTTTGCTGTCAGCCTTGAACTCTTAGAGTGCTTCTAGGCTCCGAGCCGACATATAGCCGCCTAAGCTCTGGCTAATCCGATTTATTCCGTCTAGGTACGTACCGTCTAGACTTAATTTTTAAAGATTTTATATTTATAATAAATGTGTTTTAAAAAAAAATTATAAAAAATTTTATCTACAAAAAATAGCTTATTTTGTCAAACGAAGGTTCATTGGAGTCGTCTTACAATAAAATTTATCATTTTGAATCTTGAAACGAAAAATAACTTACTTGCTACCACAAATAAGAATGTTTTATATCATTTCTAACACCTAGAATTTTTATATATATATAAATCTGCCTAGACTCTATCCAAGAAATCTCACGTAGACTTCGGAAATCTCGTACGCCGAACTAGTGCCAAGCCCCTTTTAAAAACCTTGGTTGAGAGTAACATTTTGGTCTAATAATTGAAAGAGGAAAAAAAAACAAAGCATGATGCAGAAAAAGCAAAAGCAGCGGTCGTATATATCAAAGATTTGATTGAAAAAGATTTGATTGATGACATTAATTTCTCTCGCACATTCAAGTCAACATATGTTTTCTGTAAATTTTTTTAACATATGTGATTAATAATCCAGTGTGCCACATTAATAGAGTTTACTCGTCAGCATTCATATATATCAAAATGAATGAACTCAACAATCATTATGTAACGTGAGGAAAACCAACACAACATTTCAATACTGTAGTTGAGTTTGTTTTTCGCTATACATACTTTTCAAAAACAAACACATTTTCTAGTTTGCGGTAAGCACAAAATTTTTTACTCTCGATAAAAATTTGTCTAATCGCTACGCTAGACAAAAAATGTACATAATTCCAATTATTAACTCTTTGGAATATGATGATTTGTGCATCTCTACATTTAGCAACAAGATGTTATCAAAATTCTGAATGCATATAGCTATAAATTAAAAAAAGGGGGGCAAAGTGTGAATGAGAAGGAGAGCAGAAAAAACAAAAGGAAAATCAAAAGAAGACCAACTCGTCTTCACCTTTACCTTTACCTTCTCTTTTCAGACCCAACTCTCTCTTTAATCTACACAGCCCTTCCATTTGTCATTTTCTTCACAAATTTACCAACATATATACACTCGAAGACAATTTCACAATTCACACTCTCAACACAACAAAGATGGAGATATTATCACAATTGTGGTCATTTCTAGGCCTTCTTACGGTCCTCCAAAACATCTTACCCACACAATTCCTCACTCTTCTCCACTCTCTTTATCAATCCTTTCAAGACCTCATCTCCCCTTACTCTTACTTTGACGTCCCCGAATTCAATGGCTATTGTGGCGTGGACATCAATGATCTTTATCGCCATGTCAACCTCTATCTCAATTCTCTTCACTCTTCCACATCTCGGGACGCTTCTTGCCGCCTTACCCTCTCTCGTTCCAAGTCTTCCAAATGCATTTCTTTCACCATGGCCCCAAACCAAACGGTTCAAGACCACTTCAATGGTCACACTCTCTCTTGGACCCACCAAGTCGAAACGGTTCAAGATTCACTAGAAGAGAAACGTAGCTTCACTCTCAAGTTACCTAAGAGATACCGCAACATCCTCCTATCTCCCTATCTTCAACATGTGATATCTCGAGCTGAAGAGTTCGAGAGGGTCTTGAGAGAGAGAAGGTTGTTTACTAATAATGGGAATGCCTCGTATGAGTCCGGATGGGTTTCGGTTCCTTTCAGACATCCTTCCACTTTCGAAACCCTAGCTCTCGAGCCGCAGCTGAAGAAGCAGATTACAGAGGACTTAAAAGCTTTTGCAGATGGGAGAGAATTCTACCACAAAGTCGGGAGGGCGTGGAAACGGGGCTACTTTCTCCATGGCCCTCCCGGGTCAGGCAAGTCGAGCTTGATAGCAGCAATGGCTAACTATTTATGCTACGATGTGTATGACCTTGAGTTGACAAAAGTCACCGACAACTCAGAGCTTCGAGCTTTGTTAATCCAAACAACAAACCGGTCAATCATTGTCATTGAAGACATTGATTGCTCGGTCGAGCTAACAACAGACAGAATGATGAAACCTACCCGAAAAAGGTCCCACCACAAGGACACGGAAGATGAAGACAACGGGCGAGTCACACTATCGGGTCTCCTCAACTTTACCGACGGGTTATGGTCGTGTTTTGGGGAGGAAAGGATCATAGTGTTCACAACAAATCACAGAGAAAACATTGACCCAGCTCTACTAAGATGCGGGAGGATGGATGTACACGTCAGCATGGGGAACTGTGGGATAGAAGCTTTTAAAGTATTAGCAGCAAATTACCTAGGGATTGAATCCCATTTGCTGTATGACGTGGTGGAGAGTTGCATAAGGGCCGGCGGCGCCCTAACGCCGGCGCAGGTGGCGGAGATAATGCTGAGAAACAGAGGAAATGTTGATGTAGCGATGAAGGAAGTGGTGGGTTCAATGCAGGCCAGGATTTTGAGTAACGGAAGTAGTAATTTGATTGAGTATGAAGAAACGGCGGGGAGGTCTCCCCAGAGTGTGTTGGCAGTTGGGTCGCCGGAAAATTGGGACTCATCGCCGCGGAAGAAGAGAAAGGAAGGGGATAAGAAGTCAAAGTTTCTTGTTAGACTAAGATCTTTGACTAAATCTGACTCTGGAAGAAGGGGTGTTTGACTTCTGATTTATTTTTTTTTTTCAATTTGTTGAAATATTGGTCTCTGTGTGTGTTAATGGAGCCCAGTTCTTTTCTTTAGGAGATTTGTGGTTGTTTCATTATGTATAATTTCAGGTGTTTATAATCTGTAGGCTTTGCGGTCAAAAAAATTTCTCAGGCTACGAGAATTTAAGACATTATAAATAAAACAGAGCAACGAGAGACCATTTCCTTCAGAAAAATTAAAACTAAAGTGATAAAAGATAAAGCTTTTACCGTTTAAAGTATAAAGCATGCACTTTGAAAATCGTAAAGATAAAATGAAAAATCATATATTTTGAGCTTAACTTTAGAGTATACCGGCAACATATAACAAAAATACATCATTTTTTCCACTTTTATTATGCTCTTCTTATATTTTCCGTATACCTTTTTTCATTCAACATTTCTCTATCCCATTTGTGCGTATTTTTACTTGAACTTTCATTTATGAAACAAAGGATTGATTTTTCAAACATTACTTTAGAATTTTATTTTTTACTTTTGAAACTTAATTCATATTGTATACTTTTTTACATATTTTTTAACCTGTAAAAGCATAAATATTATATATCTTTCCTATAACTTTTGTGACTGATAATGTTTGTATTAACAATTTCTACATTCTATATTATTCTTCACTTTGAAATGCAAGGAATAATCAATGAGAGATACCGATAACAAATAAAAAATTTTCGTTTGGAAACGAAAAAGATATCTTTCGAGACCCCTAACAAAGGAAAAAGCAAAATTTTCATCCAAAATTAAGTGAGAAAAAGGATGTTGAATATATTTGATTCCCGATCAACTCGATTATAATTGAATAAACATTGGAACTTGTTCATAATAATATGTGCTCAATATTTAAAGGCAGATTGTACTATACACTTCATTTTTCAAAAATATTATTAACTCTACATCAAACTCTTATTTATTTTTAAATGTCTCACCTTTAACTACTTATTTATGGTTTTACCTATTTTTTTGTCTTTTTCTGCACCATCTTTTCATCTCTACAGATTTCACTATCAGCCTTTTCTCTCTTCATTAATTTCGATTTTCGAAACTTAAAATTGCTATATCTCTCAAACCTTTTTTTTTTTGGACTCGGTTCTTTAAAATATTTTTTTCGTTTTATTTTTATCTTTAAAACAAGGTCCATGATGACGTAATTTTGACGAAAAAAATCGAAATATTTTTTTCAAAAAAAATATCGAATTATAGATTTTTTCCTATAATGATCTATAAAGTTATAGATTTTTTCTATAATGTCGTAAAATTTTCTATAATAATCTATAAGGTTATAGATGTTTTTTATAATGATCTATAATAATATATAAATGATCTATAATGTTTATAGAATTGTTATATAATGTCGTATAAGTTACAAAACGATTTTATAGAAAGTTATAGATCATTATATGTTTACCAAATGACATTATAGATCATTATAGGCTCACAAAAAAACATTATAGATCATTACAAATCGTTATATGTTCGTATATTCACATTATAGATCATTATAGATCTTTTAGATTTACAAAAACAACATTATAAATCATTATAGGTTCGTAAAATGACATTATATATCATTATAGGATAGAATATCATATGTTCGCAAAATGAAATTATAGATCATTATAGATTTAAAAAATGATATTATAGATCATTATAGAATATTGTAAGTTTATATAATGAAATTACTGGTTATTTGGATTGAAGAGAGCCCTTGTGTGAGATTGTTCATTCACTGTTCCAAAATGTCTTAGTAACCAAGCCAAACAATAAAAACAACAACAATTGAAAAAGGAAATGAATCCCGCAAGTTCGAATTTCTATTAGAAAACCACCATCTCTGCCATTTTCCTAGACTTTCTCAATAACCAAACAGCTCAGCCAAAATATGCTCCTGATTGAACCAAGTTTCTTAAAAACAATACTGAAATCAAAGAAATCAATCGATTAATACGAAGAAATGAAAGAAATATGCTCCTGACTTTCTCATTAACGTTGCCAATTTCATTACAATTGCCAGAAAAAAGGAGCAAACAACAATGATTAATGCAAAATTGCCAAAGAAAAACAACCCTGAGAATTCGAGGAGATTAACCCGCTAATTGACTTCGAGAATTTTACGGCGGCGGCGGGAAGTTCAGATCAAAATCCACCGCTAATTTCCCGTCAACGACGGACGATGAATCGAAATCACTCAGCGTACCGCCATTAAAATTGTTTCCGGCGAGAGATCTAGGCTTCACATCTGAGAAACGGTGACGCCGAGAGGAAGCAGGGCACGACGACGACAAGATCTAGGCTTCATACATGAGAAACGGTGACGACGGCAACGAGATTCGAAGGGCGGTGGAACGGAAAGGGAGGGGAGAGGAAGAGAGGAGCGGCGGCGGTGGCTTCGACGGTGACGGTGAGGAGCGAGATCAGTGGAGGTGCGGCGATGGCAGTTGGCCTGCGGAGGGGGCGACCACGGGAGTTGATCGACGGCTTTTTGGCCTCTTTTCTGTGATGAAAGAAAAAAGGATTTTTTTTGAAAAGGGAAATGTGAAGCAGCGTAAATTTATAATTGAAATCTTAACCAGTGGCAGCGGGCTTGATTCAGGGGCATTTGTGTCTGTTGGAGTCATTCTGGCTTTTAGTAGGAATGACAAGGAATGAACTCTTTAAGGATTTGAAGGAAACAAATCTTTAAAGATAAGAAAAAAAATGAAGTCCTGATCAGAACATCAAGAACCACACGCTCACATATTAGGACGAAGACGAAGTTCCGGAATTAGTAACGAACTTAAGGGATCCAAGTCAGAAAAGGAAATCTGAGAATCTGAAGTTCATAACTAAATAAACTATCTTACCCTCTGAAGAATGAAGGATATGAATAAGTTCCAGAAGAAAGAGATATCCAAAGATTAACTCGATGGCTCTAACAACCTTAAACTGTCTAGAAGAAAGAAGGAGTTGCTACTCAAAAATGTAAACGCACCATAAACAATGATGGGAGTTACTATAAGCAGGAAAAGATTGAGAGAAGACTATCAGGTTATAGTCGAAGACCTGTACAATGCCAAAAGTCAAAGTTCAAGGATCCGGAATCAACATAACCCCGGATCTAACAATCTTAAGAGAAGCTGCTATTCAAGTAAATGAAAGCACCATGAATATTGGTGTGAAAAGACCTGGACTCCACACAACTCCAGAAGACAGAACTTGAAGATTCGGACTCTACACAACTCCGTATCTGAAAATCCTCACCAGTGACTGATCCTGTACAACACTATGTACCGGAGAAGTCTCAAGCAAACTCCCAAGATGCAAACAATTGTTCTCTACAATTGTAAGAGAAGAAATGCAGTGTAAAGAACAAGCTGGTCAATGAAAGAGAAGTAGCAGCAGATTCCAAGCAAGCATCAAAGTCCAAGAAGAGTAGTAGATAGGATATTAATGTAAGAACATGTAACTATCTATTATAATCTTTCTTTGTATGTCTTGCTACTATTATACTTTGTAATATGTAATATGAATTTCATTGATGTTAACTCATTATTAACAATAGAAGTATAATAGTGGAATCGGGAATACTCATCACAATCTGCTTCAATCAAATATAAAGCACTTAGGCTAAGATCATGGGAGAGTAGAAATATGATATGCCTAGGATTGTGGGGGAGTATGCATGAGATATTAGTGTTGCTATATATTTGAACAATTCCTTTAGGATCACGCCTATACCAAAAGAAGGAGCTTGTTGCAAGCTACACACCCAAGCCAGAGATCCGATTTACTTCGAGGAAGATTTGAAGGCCAACAAAATTTGAGAAGTTTAAAGTGCAAACTCAAGAACTGGATCCGGTAATCCACGTGGACAGCAGTGGATCTGGTTAGAAAAAGTTCAAACAAGTCCAAAAAGATCAAGCTCAACAGAAGAGCTTTACAACAGTCTTCAAAGTGCAATAAATGCAAGTCTCACCAACTGTTTAACAGTCAGAGATGAGAGAAGCACTAAAGGACAAAAGCAACATGGTGACAGTGACATAAAGTTACTCAACAACCAATCACAAAGGCGTGTGGAGCACACCACAAATCAAAGGGTA
>CAOJBJ010214608.1:0-13038 GCA_948291685.1 Euphorbia celastroides
CGAGTCAATCTTAGAAAAACAACTTGTCAATGGGTTGTTAACCCAATGGATAAGATGGGGACCAAGATCCAATGAGATCTTAGTGATGTTGATGTTTTGTCTTGTTTTGTTGTCATGTGACATTTTTCTTATTAGTTAGATATTTTGTTATTTGAGTATAAATACCTCTTAGTTCTCTTTGTAATTCAATCTTTTTATCAATCAAATATTCAAACTTGAGAATTTTCTCTCTATTTCGGGTTTCAACCCTTCAAATTTAACTTGAAAATTCCTTTAAGAAAACCCCGTTTTCCGTCGAGTTCTAGCTCAAAAACTCCTCTTTGTTGATTTAAGATCAAAACCTTCATTTTAACCTTCTTAATCCTTATCACAATCTTACCAGTAAATAGAGGAACAAAAGGGCATAATCTCCAATCTGTTTGTTTTTTTAAGGGATAAGTTCAAAAAATCCCCCTGATGTTTCAAATTTCAGCAAAATACCCCCTGATGTTTAAAACCAAGCAAAACGTTCCCTGATGTTTGTCTCCATTAGCAAAGTGAGGATCGGAGCCCTAACACCGTTAAAAAATGCCATGTCAGCAGGGGTATTTTTGTCCAATTTATTTTTCTAACCCTAATAACCCATTTACTCATATTGAACCCTAACCCTAATCCAAATACCCAACAAACCCAACCCAACCCTAACCTAAGTCCTTGCCGCCGCCGCCGGAAAATCGCGATTCCGGCGACGGCACCTCAAACTCCGGCAGAACCCCAAAATTCCAATCGACTTTTACTTTGTGCTGGCGACAATCGAAAACCCTCATTCTCCGGTGATTTCTTTTTCTCCGGCCAATCACAAAACCGATTTGAACATGGAAATCCCGATTTGAGTTGAGTTGTGAAAATCTCATCTGTCATCCTCTTATCGCGCCCTCGTCTGTCGTCGTCCTCGTCTCGTCGCGCACTCGTCTGTCGTCTGTCATCGTCCTCGTCTGTCGCGCCCTCGTCTGTCGTCGTCCTCTCATTTCAGATTTGAGTTTTGCTCGTTTTACCGGCCAACTCATCCCTGGCTTCGGTGGCGATTTTTGGCCGATTTGCCAGATAATCGGCGGGATCTGGGTGAACCGGCGGCGGGAGAGAGAGAGAACGGCGGCTGAATTGGCTGAGTTACGTTTGAATTTCTGAGCCTTTCACCGTCAGTTTCCTCTGAGTTGCGCTTTTCCGGTGAACTCAGTTAAACCGACAAGGAGAGAGGGAGGGCGAAAGAGAGATGAGAGATCCGGCGGAGCAACAGACGGTAGAGTTGCGGTGAACGGAGCGAGAAACGCCGGAAACACGATTGAAGAGAAAGGGAAACACCGGATTTGCCGGTGAAACTCCGGCGACGGCTCCGGCGACAGGATCTCCAGCAGGTTACGGGTGGGTATGTGGGTTAAGTTCATGGGTATTTGGATTTGACTTTTAGGTTAATAGATATTTAGGTTTAAAAAGTAAAATTGGACAATTTTACCCCTTGTCCACGTCATCATTTAACTGAAGTTGGACGGCCGATCCTCCTTTTGATAACGGAGACAAACATCAGGAGACGTTTTGCTTGGTTTTAAACATCAGGCGGTATTTTGCTGAAATTTGAAACATCAGGGAGGTTTTTTGAACTTATCCTTTTTTTTAACATGAGCTTGCTTCCCAATGCCTCCGCATGTTCTCCTACATTCTAAGAACTGAAGCACGCAAAACATTACAAAATGCTGACATTACACATCACAACTTTTTCTCATACATTCTACTCAAGGAACGAACTCAGAATCCAAACTCAGAAACAAGAAAACAAAACACTTTTTGCTTGTCCAGAAGATTTCTTATTCTTAGGTCTGATTTTCAGAATAAATTCCTTACATCTCCATCTCTTCCCCGCTCCTATCCCCTGCAAATCTTTATCCCTCTTTTCAAGTCTCGGCATCATCATTTGACTGTTATTTCGGAACACAAGTCAACCTAAGAATGAAGCAAAAAGTGAATTTAAGATTGTCACTAGATCAAATGAACAAATTCTATCAAAACCAATGCTACTAGTTGTCAATTGATTATTGTGTTTAAAAAGCCATAGTACATTACCTCAACTATTAGAATGTAGAGCTCAGATTTCTCCTCATCATCCTCAATTTATCTTTACCCTTCTGGGTTCTCGTATGAGCTTTCATTCTCAGTTCTTCGAGATACTGCTTCAAATTATAAACCATTAACAACGCAAAACAAATTTTCAATAAGACAGACTTGTAATTAAACCATAGATGATAAACAAAATGATTGAATCTACCTGCTGTTTTCTTCTCCGCTCCAGCTCTGCCTGTTCAATTAAAATATGAGATGACATCAACCAAATATCAATCAGAGTTTAACCAAAAAAAAAAAAAACTCCAAATACTTCTACCAAATATTCATGGTCATACCAAAGCATGCCTAAGCTGGCTGTTCTCTTCTTTTAGCTGGTTCAACTCAGCTTCTAATTCAACTGTGTATGCCTGCAGTTGTGAGGCAATAAAGAAAGCAACATTTTTTTATCATTAAATTAGCGCAATGCCAACTGCAGAAACTTTACTGTTATAGAAGGAAATTCACCTGTTTTCTAGCTCTAGACCTCGCAGCAGATTCTCGGTTTTTTATCATCCTCCTTTGTCTCCTTTCAACAACCTTCTCCACCGGTCCATCAGTATTCCTCTTCCTTCCCCTGAATCCCCCCATATCCAATCCATACTGACTGTCTACACCGCCATTTACACCATTGGTCACCATATCATCCGGTGAAACCGGGCTCATTCCCATAGAACTCGGGCCATATCCACCCCCATTCCCCATTCCCCCCCCATAAACCGGCACCGCTGGCTGTGCTGCTCCTCCACAAACCGGCACCATTCCTCCACCACCCTGTGGTGCCATTGCCTGATAACCCGCCGACCCCCCGCTTCCCCCTGCCATGCCCAAACCCGGCTTGGAACCAAAACCGGTTCCCATTGCCACCGAATTCGTCCCAAACCCGAACCGCTGTTGCTGAGCTGGAAGGACTGGTTGAGCTTCTTGCTCCCTCACCACTCCTGCCTTGACCAGAAAATCCTCCAGTGTCATCTCCCCGAAAGTCGGCTGCCGCTGGGCAGACTGGTCCGGGTTGTGCACATTAGCGTGGTTCCCATTGCTGCTGCTAACGTGCACCTGCCCCGGCGGCTGCCCTCTGGTTCTCTCTGTCCAAACTTCATCCACGGTTTTCCTGCACAGCGGTGCAGGCAAGCTGAGGGACCCTTGCCTAGGCAAGCTCGGTTGCTTCGACAAAAACTGACCGTTCGATTCATGATTTCCACCACTGGTGTTGCTCTGATTGAAGTGGTTGTGGCTACTTGTAGCAGCGGAGACTTGATTTTCCTCGGCATTCCAAATGCTAATGAGGAATTCGTCCATGTTCATTGACCCGAAATTTTTGCCATTCCCAGAAAGGGCATGCTGAAATTCATCCAAAGTGAGGGAGTAGATAGAGGATTGCCTGCCGAGTGATGAGAGGGTGAGGTTCTTTTGCTGTTGATCGGACTGCAGAGGTGATTCAACTTCACCGGACGAGAGAAGCTCGGAGTCTGTAACCACCATTTTGATTCTGCTGGCCAGGAAATGGAAATGGAGGCTTCTTCTTGTGGACCTGTAAAAAGGAAGTGTCAGCTTTAGGAGGAAGGAGACAAAATTTACTTGCCTGAAAATTCGTTGGCTTGGTGTTGTGAGGGAGGAGTGAGAGGCCATTCCTTCAATTAAAATTGAAGGATATATGCTATTTATTGGTGGATGGTTTTAACTTTGATGTTTGTAGGAATCATATTTTCTATTCATCAATATGCTATTCAACCTTTAGGAAATTATATCATAAAATCTCTAAAAGAAAACAGATAAATACGATGTACCTTTTTGGAAATAAATGTGGCCAATTGTGCTTAAAATAAATACAAATGAAAAAATTTGCATCCAGTTCTATGTGACTCGAACTTAATGACAAGCCCCATATAATGTTTAGGACAATAAGTTAATTTGAGTCATAGTGCCCATGCCTAAACACTAAACGCTATTTTTAAGCTTGCCACCCGACTTTGAATTCCTTGGACACTCCAGGTGCTAGCCCGATTTGCTGCCTCCTAATTTGATTTTTCCGGCTAGGTGACGCCTTATTACTATTTATGATGAGCATAATTTAAATTATATTGGACATGAAAAGTAGTTTAAGGGTAAAATGTATTATATTAAAATACTTTTGCAATAGAATTATTATTTTGAGTATTATGACAGTAGTTTAAGGGTAAAATGTTAGTTTAGCTATTATCAATAGCTTGTCTAATATATATATATATATATATATAGTATGATTTATTTCAAGTAATTTGATTGTTTTACATATTTAAAAAAAAATACAGAACATAATTCCTATTGAAGAGTTAGAATACCGAACTAACATTTGTCGCATTTTAAAAATTAAGTTAGATCTTGAATATGAATTGAAGTACGGCATAAGAATATAATAATAAAGTTGCAATTGAAATGGTTGGAACATTTTTGTGGACCTACGTTATCCCTATGGTGATGCATGCTCTTTATTCATACAAATCCAAGTCACTGACAGCCACGTATGCCTTCTCCTAGGAAACTTGATTAAGACTATTTTTTTTAAACTAATCATTATCCTTTTGTATCCTTAAAGTAACACAAGAAAGAAATTTATGCAAATTTGGTTTCTTTTGCGGTAAACCAAAAAGCCAGACGAATATTTCATCTTTAGGTAGTCCTATTACTCGGTGCCCTCTCCATTATACTAAAACAGAACAGCAAAAAACACCAGAAGTTTCTCCTTCAAATCGGCAAGTACTCAACATCTAACTCGATTAAATAAAACCGCCTCCTTAATCATTAACCATCTTTACAGACAGTAAGAGTCTTTAAAAACAGGAAAAACGTACATAATCATTATTTTTCATAAGGAATAAAAACATATCCAGTGTTCTTAACAGACTCAACAAAACTCCATAGATCTAATCAAATTGGATGTTTAAAAATCAAGAGGATTCACTCTGATTACACAATGAAAAAGAGCAAATATGTAAGAAACTTGAATGAAAAACAGAGAAAACTACCTGAAAATCGGAACGAAGAAGCCGAATGGAAAACAACAGAAACCTGTTAAGTTATATATGTATGTATATTTTGTTGTTGAAGGAAGGATAATTAACAACAAAAGCTTATATATGAAGGAAAATGAATGGAAGAAAGGAAAAAAGCTGCTAGATTGCTCTGAGCTAAGAGGGCAGCACAAGAAATGTTGCCTTCTCTATCATAGATATTTATATATATTTCTGTTTTCCATCCAAGCAAACTTTATTCAACTTATTATTGGAATAATAAACCGGCTTCCCATATCTTATATCTACGCAACATTATTTTTCATTATATTTTTGGTTAATAGTAAATCAATTAATTGTCCGAATTTAATATGTACAAATATTATACTAGTTGCTGTCCAAATAAAACACATTAACTCCTGTAATACATCATTTTGTTTCCATATTATTACAATTAGCATAAACTTAAGTAAATACAACTAAAGACAAAGTGACGAAAAAATTAATTTGAGTGGAAATTAGATAGAATTATATGCATAATGTATTGGGAAATGTATGTTGGGCTTAGAGAGGAAAGTGGAGCCCAACATACAGTATAATAGAATTCAACAAAATCCTTGGATAAGCATGTAAGAAAGGCACCAGCTTCCGACACGTGTCTTCCATGTGTCGACATGTACTCACAGTATGTTACACCTGTCTTCTTCCTCTATTAATTCTTTGTAAAATAAAATTATTGCTAATAAACTGCTCTTCCTTTGAGATAAATTATATATATTTGTTCAAATTTTTGATATATTCGATTCCGTTTAATAAATGTCTCTATTTCTGTATGCTTTGGTCGCTCATTTTCCAATAGCCAACTAAGAACCAAATTTGGTGATTTCATCTATTTCTTAAATAAATTCTTAAAACCTGTCAAATGCACCAACTTTACGGAATGAAAATTTTTTGTTTGTTTTCTAAAATAACTACAAGCTGCAAGAAAATTTTCACCCCTCGCTTTAGTTATAGTAATGTTTTTAACCGGTAAGGTAAAACGTTTGCATAGACCTTATTTTTTTTTGCTATTACCGCCTTATTGAATAACAATACTCCTATTTTTCGTTTTTTATTTGGAATAAGTTCAAAAAAACCCTTGATGTTTTAACTTTCAGCAAAATACCTTCCGATGTTTAAAATCAAGCAAAACGACCCCTGATGTTTGTCTCTGTCAAACAAAAAGAGGATCAGTGCCCTAACATCGTCAAAAAATGCCATGTCAGCAGGGGCATTTTTGTCCAATTCACTTGTCTAACCCTAATAACCCATTAACCCGAAAATCAAACCCAAATACCCAAACCCTAACCCACTAAAAACCCTAACTCCACCCTTTTCCTAGCCGCCGGCAAACTCTAAACTCGTCGGGAAACGCTGCCAAAAGTTATACTCGCCGGAAAACGCATTGAAATGCTGAAACTCTCTCCCCGTCCCTTTTTCCTTCCCTTCTCTCCGTCACCGCCGACCAAAACTCTCCCGTGGCGGTTTCTCTCCACTGTTTTCTCCGGCAAAAACGAACCCTAAAAAACGAACAGAACAACGAATCTGCAAATTGAAACCGGATCTGAAATAGAAATAAAAACTCAGATCCAAAACTCAAATTAGTGCCGCTGCAAAACCTAGGCTATTGAATCTCGTCGCTTTGGGCAGTGAACGGCAGAGAGGGTCGAAATTTCATCGGCGAAGAGGAGAAATGACGAGACGAGGCAAGGTTTCGCCGAGGAAGAAGACAAGTAGGACTGGACGGGATTTCGTCAGAGAAGGGTGACGGTGGCAGAGGGCGACACGACAGAGGGTGACGGTGGCGGAGAGCGACACGGTGAAGGGCGGCGGCAGTAGAAGGAGGGTGGTGTTGATGGCTTTAGAGAGAGAAAGGTGTAATTGAATTAGGGTTAGAAAATGAGTATAAATGGATATTAGGGTTTGGGTAAACGGGTTTTTTTGTGAAATGGGTTAAAAAGTGAATTTGACAAAAATACCCTGACGCCACGTCAGCAGTTAACAATCAATGGACGGACAATCCTCATTTTGCTGACGGAGACAAACATCAGTGGGCGTTTTGCTTGATTTTAAACATCAGGGGGTATTTTGGTGAAATTTGAAACATCATGGAGGTTTTTTGAACTTATTCCTAACTTTTCTTATGAAGTTTAAAGGGTTGTTGATGCATTTGGAATTCAGTTAATAATTCCTTAATTATGTAAAGCTAAAACAGGTAACAAATCCAAAATTTTCTGAACTCGACACTAAATGTCAATCGTCTCCAAAAAAATTTCATATTTTTCTATCTCTCGTTGCGAATTTAAAAGAGTAGATTAACTACAAATTAATGAACATACTATTCAGGCAGGCAAGCTGCTGTTTTCTGAGTCCGTCAATTACCTTAAATTAAACACGGTCAAGCTTCAGAATCACGGGCACTGATTCTCTCCAGTTTTTAATCAAATTGCCACTTGGCGATCTGTTCTATGCATGACTTAACTTCCACTTCTGGGCCTACTCTTCACTCTCTGTTTCATTTTATATTCCCGATTTCTCTTTGTCCTCTTCTCTCTGTGTCCTCAACTGAATCATGTCTTCTACTTCTTCTTCTTCTCCTTCGTTTCTTTTCTCTTGTTTGCTTCTTCTATCTTTAGCAACAAACCCTTCATTTTCCGTCGCCAAAATCCCCCGCCAATTGTCCGTCAACTTCTACGCCAAATCCTGCCCTCTCGTTGAACAACTCATCTCCTCCGTCACTTCTCAGCTGTTCAAAGAATCCCCCATTTCTGGACCTGCCACTATTCGTCTCTTCTTCCATGATTGCTTTGTCGAAGTAAGCTCAATTGTTAATCAATTTTTCAATGCATGTTCAATTGTAGACCCCTTTTTTCAACTTATTTTTCATTCAATTCAGTTAAGCTTGGTTTAGTTAAGTTAAGTTTTTAACTCAGTTTAGTTTAGTTAAGTTCATTTCAGTTCAAATTCATTGAATTTTACTTCAATTCAATTCAGAATCATTAAGTTTTCGTTAAGTTCATTTATTAAATTTCAAATAATTTGATATAAATTTTAATTTCATTCAATCTCAATAAATTTCATTAAATTTGAATCAAGTTTCCGTCAATAAATTTCGTTACCATTAAAATTGTTAGTTATTTTTTCAATGCATGTTCAATTTTAGTGTCTCTGATTTGAATTGATTGAATTTCAAGGGCTGTGATGCATCCATATTGATATCAACGAAACCCGGAACCAAAGATTTGGCTGAAAGAGATGCAGAGGATAACAAGGATTTGAGGCCAGAGGGATTTGATTCTAAAGCCAAAGCTAAGGCTCTTGTGGAGGCCAAATGCCCTGGTGTTGTTTCTTGTTCTGATATTCTCGCAATTTCAGCCAGAGATTATATTCACTTGGTAATCCTGTTTTTCCCCTTATGTTAATGATTGATTTCAGTTGCATACTGTAAAAAGTTTGCATAAAAATGTGAAGCGAAAAAGAGAAATGGGTTTTGTGTTTTGTGGCCAAAAGATGCAAACTTGAATGCACTAATACCGTGGGATGGCAGAGAGAAGAAGAAAGGACATGTTGTATTTTCCCTCAATTATCTAACTGTTAGTTGTATATTCTGTGGGGCAAATAATGCTTCCAAAGTAGAAAGATAGAGAGGAAGATTGTTTTTGTCATTTTGGACTAACCTATATAATATAACTCACGAATACAGCAACATAAGATAGAGATTTATAATTCATTCCATGTGCCTCTATTTGTCTTTTTGGTCACCAAACGTTTTTTCAATTGGCCATGGTATAGCCTAATTGCCCATTTGGCCCTTTTGTCAATATGCTTTGTTATAAGTTCATTTTTATTCATTGGGTTATACAATATGTTACCTTTAAAGACCTTATAAAGTCCTTATAGCCTAGACTTATATTAATGCTTTTTATACCTTGATTAATTTAATTAGGTAGGGGGCTGATGGGGACATCTTTAGACCGTCTCAACCACAATCACAACCGCCTGGACTGCACCCACCTGAAATGCAATCTTCTGAATTGCTCCATTCTCAAGCAAAGCCTCCTGGATAAGAACCGCCTGAAGTGACTCACCACCTCAATGGTGATCCGTCTCAGTTGCATCCTGCTGGATCGTGACCTTCTCAAGCGAGGTTGTCTTAACCTCAACATCACCCACCTCAACAAGCCAACCGTCTCAAGGGATCCAACTATGATGGGGGCATCTCCAGACCGCCTCAACCACAACCATAACCGCCTGGACTGCACCCACCTGAAATACAATCTTCTGAATTGCTCCATTCTCAAGCAAAGCTTCCTGGATCAGAACCGCCTAAAGTGACTCACCAACTCAATAGTGATCTGCCTCAATCGCACCCTGCTGGATCGCGACCTTCTCAAGCGAGGCTGTCTCAACCTCAACATCACCCACCTCAACAAGCCAACTGTCTCAAGGGATCCAACTGACCGGTCTGACACGCCAGTCCTAGAATTGCAACAAATCAATAAGGTTGTTGATCCCATGAATGATGGATGGGGGACTGAGATCCCATAAGATCTTGGTGATGTTGACATTTTGTACTATCAGGTGCCAAGTGGCATTATCCTACTAGTTAGGTGTTTTGTTGTTTGGGTATAAATACCCCTTATTTCTCTTTATAATTCAACTTTTATCAATCAAATTACAAACTTTGAGATTTCTCTTTCTTTTGGGTTCTTCAACCTTCAAGTTTCAGATTGAAATCCTTAAAAAACCCCGTTTTCCGGTGAGTTCAGCTCGAAAATCATCTCTTTGTTGGTTTTCAGGTTAAAACTTTCATTTCAGCCTTCTTTATCCTTATCAGAGGCCATATTACCAAATGAAGAAAGGAAGATGGGACGGCAAAATATCAATGGCATCAAGGGTAGCCAACAATCTCCCACAAGCAAACTCAACCGTTGATCAACTGATCAAAATCTTCAACTCAAAAGGGCTAACCATTGAAGACCTCGTAGTCCTCTCCAGAGCCCATACAATAGGCTTTGCACATTGCAAGCAATTCTTGAGCTGGCTCTATAATTTTCATGGGACCAAGCAACCCGACCCGACCCGACCATGGATCCGAGGCTACTAAAGGGGCTCAAAATGTCATGCCCACAATTTGGTGGTAACCAAGACATTTTGGCCCCATTTGATGTGACCACACCTATTTTGTTTGACCATGCTTATTATGGGAACTTGGAAGCTAAGTTGGGCTTGTTGGCTAGTGACCAGGGCTTGTTTTCGGATCCGAGGACTAAGCCGCTGGTCTGCAGCTAGCCAAGGATAAGCAAAAGTTTTTTTAGGCGTTTGTATTGGCTATGGAAAAGATGGGCTCTATTGGGGTTAAAAGGGGGAGGAGATATGGTGAGAAGAGGAAAGATTGTAGTGTGCATTCTTTTTTATTTTTTTTTATTTTTTTGGTTTCGTTTGTTTATTTTTTGTGATTTCTTTAAAGAGGGAAGTAAATTGGGTTTTTGTTTTTGATTGGGTGATCGAGGTTTGTTGTAGGCGAGGGGTTTTGTTGAAATAATTCCCAACATATGAAAGCTTGCACAAATTTACTTCATTTTATAGATTTTTATTGAATTCGCTTTAAAATCAGTTTCTTAAAACTCGGTAGAAGCTAAATTTGATGTAGATTATATGCAAAGTTAATTTCAATCGTCCAAAATGAAAAGAAAATCTTATCCCATTCCAGGGTGATAGTTGAAAATTTAGAAAGTTTGGTGTGACCATTGGTAAATTGAGTCAAGTTAAAGGGCCATAATTTGATTTATCAGTCAAAAGTTAAAAACTCGATTCAACGGCGACGTTTACTAGCGGATTATTTAATTTATCCAAATGAATTTATCTAAAAAGTAAAGTTATAATATTATTTTTCCAAAAATAAAATAAAATGAAATGCGGCTGTTTAGGGATTGTTTGGGAGCGGGAATCACAGTGGAAAGGAAGGGATGGGAATCAAGATCCCATATTTGGAACCAATGGAAGGGGGAAAACGAAAAAAACTCACCAAAACTTGATTACTCTCAGTTCCAATCACTTCCCTTATGTGCGCCCCCTCTAATTTGAACGGATCTCAAAAAAAACAGAAATATTTCTTCAATTTATACGTCCTTTCATCCTCATCTACATCTCATTTATGAGATGGATGTTTTTATTTTTTAAAGATATTTAAGTAATTTTATATAATTTTATTTTAAAATTCCATCATTTTTTTTTAAACACAATTTTTAATCTTTATTTTATAATTCTCCCGGGTACTATCTCTTCCATTACTATTCTTTCCTTTTTATTCTTTTATGATTCATAAACAACTTGCTCCCGAATAAAGCGTTTCTCTCCGAACCATACCGAACTTGACTCGACGTTCCACAGTCATTAGCGCCAGTAGCTCCGGCAGATTCCACATCAGAGCCATGAGAGCCGTCGTCCAGAGAGTCACCTCTGCCAGTGTCGAGGTCTCTTCCGATTATTTATCTCTGATTTATCCTCTTTTACTTTAATTAAAGCTTTGATGAATCATTGCGAGCTCGATTTGCAGGTCGACGGCCGCACTGTATCGGCGATTGGACCGGGCCTCCTCGTTCTCGTCGGCCTCCATGAGTCCGACACCGAATCCGACGCCGATTACATGTAATGTCAATTTCATCCCCGTTTGTTATATTCCTTCAAATAGTTAGTCTGAACGCAAAACCAATCAAAAATTGGAATTGTCACGTTTTGTGAAATAAATGTGTAGATGCCGGAAGGTTTTGAATATGAGACTGTTTCCGAATGAAGCTACTGGCAGAGGATGGGATCAGAGTGTAATCTCTTCACTTGTGGATTTTACCTCTCTCTCTCTCGTACCGTATCTCAAGATGCGATGAATTTTTTTGTTTCGTACTGGTGCAGGTTATGCAGAGGAATTATGGAGTTTTGCTAGGTATGTTGGGCATAATCTTCCACAACCGAATCAAAATTATGTTATTTTGGAAATGGATTATGTGTTTTTGGTGGCATTTTGATCGTGTTCTGCTTGATTGATCTAATTTTTTTGTGAGGTTGATTTTCAATGAAGTGATGTGATTTAAGATTATCTAGCTTCTGTTGCTGTTTGGTTGTGACAGTGAGCCAGTTTACCTTATATGGATTCTTGAAGGGAAACAAGCCTGATTTTCACGTAGCTATGCCGCCCCAGAAAGCAAAACCATTCTATGATTCGTTAGTTGAAAAGTTTAGGAAATCTTACCAGCCAGATGCTGTAAAAGGTACTCTCATTTCTTATGTGTTTTGATTGTTTTCTTAGACTATTGAGTGTATAATATGTTGTATAGCTGTTATAAAAAGTGCAAGTTGATTGCGTTTATACTTATTATAAGTGGTAAGAGTTTTACAAATAGCAGACATGAGGGACTTAGGATTTTCCTACTTTTGTTCATCATTGCCGCCTTAAGAATACTAGTAAACTACACACCCTTGAACTGTTATTATTAATCACAGTACCCATTGGGCAGAGTATTGTTTTTCCCATCTTTTGTTGGATTGTCAAACCTTACCATTTATATCTGTTGCTGGCATTTGGATTGCTTTGTGAAGTATTGGAAGCTTTGCTTCTACCTTTTTAACATTCCTTTGGGGCAAACATCATTATGTCAGCTTAGTGTTTGGAACTTTGACATTAAAATGATATTACCATCTGTAAACTGCTAAAACATTTAAAGTCTCTTTTTTCCCTAACTTTCCTCACTAGAAACAATAGGATATCCATAACTGACATAATTCAGTTAGTTACTGATAGATAACGTGCCAAAAGATGGGTGAAGACAGTTAAGAGGCAGTTTTAGTTAATTAATTAATTATAACTGCAAGTAGTTTT
>CAOJBJ010215836.1:0-11873 GCA_948291685.1 Euphorbia celastroides
CGTATGTCCATCTCAGCGGCATTTCTTCTCAGTGAGCTTTTCCAATATGCTTCGTTGCGTGACTCCTTTCGCTGAGAGTTCCTTTACGCCAGAGCAAAATGACCTTCAGCGAGCTGTCCCTTCAGCGTGGCTTTCGGTGTCAGCGAGACTGGTCCAACAGTTACTTACGTAATAAATTTGAGTTAGTTGACATTCTTTTGAATCAAAGGTTAAATTTTGTATAATTTTGTAAGTTGTCCTAAATAAAATTGGCCTAATACAATGAGACCCTCTGATAGGACCGTAAACGAGCCGAGTTAGAGCTTGTTCGTGTTCAGTTCATTTAATTTTTAATCGAACACAAGCCGAGTCGAGCTCACAACGAGTTGAAAATATTATTTGAGCTTGGCTCGTTTAAAAGTTCATTTGTTCACGAACTGTTCACAAACTATAAACGAACATTTAATTCATTTAATAATTTAATTCACCAAAATATGAAATATGTAAATTTAATATACATCATCCATATAAATTTTAAAAGTCAAACTTTTACAATTTCACAAATATTAATAACAATAAAAAATCTCTAGCAAAAAGTTAAAGTAAGTTTTCATATAACCATAAACACATTCTTCTATCATGTAAACTTTTTTGTGATTAGTCACATCATACATTATAGTAAAACACAATTATGCCCTTTTAAATTAGCATTTGTCAAGATATAAACATCATTGTGTAGAAGAAGTTAAATAATAACAATAAACTTCATCTTTTACAATTTATCAGAACAATGAATCCCATTAGAAGTGTTTACTTCTTTGCCGTTTTTCCAAACAATTAATATTTTTTCCTTTTCTATTATTATATTAGGACATGTTTTATTTACTTTATTTTTTATAATTATATTGTATTAATGTTTATAAGATATTATATTTCATACATAAAAATAATAGTCGAGCTACTTCACGAACACTTGTCGAGCTTGTTCACGAACTTACGAGCCGAGCTTTGGCTTGTTCATGTTCAGCTCATTTATTTTTCGAGCTAAACAAATTGTTCATGAACTGCTCATTTATTTATCGAGTCGAGTCAAGTCGAGCTTTTATCGAGCTGAGCACTGAGCTAAACACGAACGGCTTGGTTCATTTACAACCCTACCCCCTGAAGTTGTCCCGAATAGCACCTCGTCTCCTTAAACTTTCAAAAGTTTCTCTCGCTCCCGGAACTTGTTCATAAAGCCTCTCACCCCCTAAACATGTCTAAAAAGTTTAAAGGAATTCCACACATCAACTTATGGTGGCATGGAAAAAAATGGAATTGGTGAAAAGTCAAAGAGGTGAATTTTTGTAAGTTGAAGGGACTAATAGGTACTTTTTTATGAATTTAATAAGGAGCGAGAGAAACTTTTGAAAGTTCAAGGAAGTGAAGGGCTATGCGAAATAAATTCAGGAGGTTCCGATGCATCAGGCCAATAAAATTCTTTAAATAGTTTAACAAAATGATGGTCAATTTCTCTATTCCGATGGGTTTTTCCTTTTTTTTTTTATAATTATTCCCATGTGTTTTCGGATTAAAGACTAGAAAAATGCTATGGTCTAAATTAAGTTTCAAAACAACGTTGGGTTAAGAAATAATTTCTGGTTTGGGGTCGTTTTAATCCAGGTCTAAACCGAGTCCATAAAACTCGGTTTCATTTTATACCGAAACCAAATATACAAAGCTCGGTTTCTGACACGAAACTAATAAAAAAATTAAAGCAAAAAGAAAAACAAAAATGATGGACTCGGTTTCTGAAAAAGATGGAAATGGTTGTGTAGTGTTTATAAACCGTGTCCACACATCTCGATTTCTAACTTCAAAACGTGTCTGCCTCCTCATTTCCCTGCCTTATTTTACACCTAATTCCCTTTCCCCCTCTCTTCAAACCAAAACAAAACTCCTCCTTCTACTGAACTTTGCTCACTTATTTTGACTTGACCTTTCCCACTCTCCCTCTCTTTCTCTCTCTAACAAAGAACTCCATTTGCAAAGACTTTGCGAAACAAAAAAATGGCTCCACTTTCAAAAACCCATCTCCCAATTTCTTGTTTTTGGCATAAAAGCATGGTTACAGAAGAGTAAAAGTGAAGAAGTTAGCATCTTTACTGTTTTCTCCAACCGTTCACTGATCATATAACACTATATTCAAATGGGTTTTCAAGAATTTATCTGGGTTTTTAATTTTATTAGTTGGGGAGGAAACCTTTTTTTTTTTCAATTTTTGAGGTTTTTGTTGTTTTGTGTTCAGGAAATGCTTTACATGCTCAATTTTTGAGACCCTAACATTCTATTCGCTTCCTTAAATTCGAAATTCCTCTTATTTTTGCAGTTTTTGAGCAACCATCTGTTAATGTCAAGCTTGGAAGACAAAATCCCTTTTTTACAAATGCTTGAAGGTGTAGAAACCCCTAAAATTTCCCTCATCAAAGAACCCAACTTGCAGACATTGATGAAATTTCAAAACCTGAGAAACCAAGCTGCAAAAAAACGAAACAAAGTGAACAAGTTAGACAAACTACTCATAAACAGCTTTTTTCAGTGATGTCAGAAACCGAGATGCGTGGACTCGGATCATTTCTATCTTTTTCAGAAGCCGAGGCCAATATCTTCGTTTTTCTTTTTGCTTTCATTTTGTTATTAGTTTCGTGTAGAAATCGAGCTTTATGTATTTGATTTCAGTATAAAATGAAACCGAGTTTTATAAACCCGGTTTAGACCTGGGTCAAAACTATCCCAAATTGGAAATTATTTCTTAAGTTTTGGAAATTATTTTGAATCATAACATTTTTCTGAAGAGCTAGGCAACCTTTCTCCGTACAGATTTTTAGCTCTAAAATTTAAAGTCATTTTATTATTAATTCCTGAAATTGGCCTTATTTTCGTATTGGTTTGTTAAACCCTAACCGCTGCTACAAGGTTTTAGCTTTCGTTCCAACTCCGCCACTTTCTCTAATTCACGGCCGCTCTGCAACATACCAGCACCGCCGCTCTCTGCCTAAGCCTCTCGTCATCGTCATCAACCGAACCCGCCACTCTCGGCTGCCCCCCTCATCATCATCAACTGAACTCACATCTCTCTGTCACTTTTACAGGTTAGTATCAGTACATGTTCTCTGTAAATGGTTCAGCGCACATGATTTTACATGACGAATTACTAAGTTAGGCTAATGAAACAATTACTCTGGATCAAACAAGGCTACACGCTAGTCCCCTGTCAACAATAGTATGCCTGTTCGTTAATCAAACCTTCTCATTCGCTCAATTGAATGTATTTTTAGTACGTACTAATTATTCGCATTTTAGATCACAACAGAAAATCTTGCAATATTTTGTTTGATTGTTTGTAGCCTGTAAGCTGTTCAAATTCTAATTGAAATTGAAAAGAGGCTACTTTGAGAAACTCATAATCATTATATAAATTTACTCTGTGTTCCAGTCATTATATATTGTATTCATGTGTAATTTGGTCGATGATTTGGTGAGATTTTGAATGCTAATTACTTCATTCTGGAAACTTATTTAATTGGGGACTTGTGGGTAACAGAAAAAATTTCCCCTTATCAAGAATTCTGATTGTGGGCTGGAAATGGAGGTTTCATTCCTGGCCCATTTTGTTTATAACCCTAACTTTTCCGGTTTCAGCACCTAAATCACAGTTTTACAGGTTCTATTTCTTGATTTTCTTCTACATTTGATATCAGTCCATAGGTGAAAACCATAGGTACCATATATTGAGAACTAATCTATACACGTTCCAATTCTTTTGGTACGTGCAAGTCCTGTGTGAATTCAAATTCATTTGCTCAATTTTCAAACTAAATCTGATTTTTTGTATTGCTGTAGACAATTTTGTTACTTTCAGGAAATGGGGAAGCTTGGAAAGAAGGCAAGGAAGTTTGCAAAGAAAAATCTTCAGTCAGTGCTTAAAAGAAAGCGGAAACTCAAGTCAGTGTTTAAAAAGAGAGCTTCGAAGAGTAAGTATCATGCAATTTGTAGCCGGTAGACTTCTCTTAATAGCATATAGGTGATTTTATATCTTCCTGTTGCTGCAGAGGATGAAATGCGAGAAGCTGAAGAACCAGAAGGCGAAACAGAGCTATCCAACGGGAGGTAACCATTTCCGTAAAGAAAAAAGTTGTGAAGCATTGTTTATTTGTTTATTATGGGACACAAGATTATCGTTGGACTTGCCTATTTTCTTTCAAATGATATATACTTTGGACTTGTTTTTCTGTTGTAATATGAAAAATTGATATGGTGGCTTTGCATTATCATACAGTTGTGCTGTTTATTTTCCTTGGAGAGTTATTTTATGTTTACTTATTGAACCATTGTGGAAAAACTACATAAGTTTCTTTTTGTTATTCTCAGAATCCCTGAATTTGAAGATACGAAAAGCACCTCTCTCGAGGCAATATTTGGTGAAGATGGCAGCGATGTGGGTGAAGATGATTCTGACAGTGATGGATATCTGACAGAGGTGTTGATATATATTTTATGCCCAAATTCTTTTGAGTTAATCTTGTTTGTTGTGTTGACTTGTCTTGCTGACATTGATGATTTTGTTTGGGTGATTAGGAGGGAAGCGATCAAATGGGTGAAACTGAAAATGGGAGTCATATGGAAGGTCAGGATATTGTTACCTGTTAGACAGCATCTCTGATTTCTTACCCGTCTCTGAAATGCTTTTCTTTCCATCTCTATGTGTTTATATTGTATGAATATTCCTGCAGAGGACAATAATGACAGTGCTTCATCAGCTGAGAACAAGGAAATTTACTCAGAGCTTTCAAAAAAGAGAAGAAAATTGGATAGGTTGAAAGACAAGGTGATGATATTGTTTTTGTTCTCTGGATATTTCAGTGGGAGATATTATATGCTTCTTGAATGTTGTTGCAAACGCTGTGCACTTGACAGTTTGAAATAAGGCTACTGTTTGATCATAATTAATTGAAAACATATTTGAGATTGTAGGTTTTGCATCTGCACCTTTTCATATATGCTATTTCTGTTTATGAGATACCTGTGAGTATTGGTTATACAAGCATATGGTTGGTACGCTGATCAACACTGCATCTGCAATGCATTTTTTCGCCGAAATTAGCTTCCGCTTTTTGTCTGATCTAAGGTATTCTGTATTCAATTATGTATACATCTTTCTTTAAAATAATAAGGTTAAAAAAAGTTCTCTTTGTCAAAATCTGTGATATCCATTTGGTTGTAAATTTTTCTCATGTGATTGAAATTATTGGTTAAAAACATTAATACACCTTTTTTTCCTTTGTTCTCAATGCTATTTATTTTTGCAACTTATCAGGACCCAGGCTTCTCTAAGTTCTTGGAGAGCAATAGCAACCATCTTAAAGTCTTTAGAGACGAGGACAATGTAAGTTTCCAGAATTATTTTGATGCCTGTATGTCGGTTTTATTTTTCATGATTTCAACCCAATTATTTTCCATCCTCTATATATTTGGGAATGTGAAAAAAGATGCATAATGACCCTGAAATATATCCCAGAGGAGAATGATTAAATTGTAAACGATATTTTGAAAATTGGAAATAACGAAGGAAAGATGTTACAAGTAATATTTGTGAATGGAGAGAAGTGCCTGCGAATGATAAAGAAGTCAGAGGTGATTCTGTTGACATGAAATGAATTTAGATGGGTTATTTGAATTGACTTGCGCCTCATGTAGTTGCATGACTCTGACAGACCAGAGTAGAAAGTAAATGGGTTGATCAAACACAAACCAAAAAAAATAAGAAAAAGTATGATAGAGGAAGTGAATTATTGGGAAATCTGTTTTGAAGTTGTTAAAGAACATTAGTTCAAATTGTGGTTTGGTTCCATTTTCCCAGTAAAATATCAACAGATTGGATCAATTTTCTCCTCTAATTTTAGTTTACTGCCACACATAGAAGGGTCTGACTGCTAATTTATGTCTATCTTCAAGTGTTGTACATATGTGGGCTTGTTTCCTTGAACATTTTGCTCTTAACATGTTTTGAGAGGGTGTTGCTTCACTCCCTACTTCCTTCCTGTCAGTGTGTATTGTGGATTTGAAGTCTATATGAGGTAGATAGTCGCACAAAATGATGCTTGTGTTGTACGTGAAAACTGCATGTATCTTTGACCTTTAGTAGGCTGAATTGTGTTTAGCCTGTATAACTTATGGGTCTATGCATAAGTATTTGAGGAAGATCACAGTTGCGTTGACTTGGAATGCTCCTTTGTGCTTCAATGCTAGAATTCCATATGCATATGTACGATAATTGAGCATTTGCTCATATATTATGTGTTCATCTGTGTTCTTAATTTAGTCAGAGAGTGTAGGCAGTAAGTATTATTGCTGGTGGTTTCAAAACATGTTTAAAGAGAGCACACTATTTCCTGCTAGTGTAAAAGGGTTTTGGATGAAAAAATGGAATATTAAAACTTCCAAATTTTGTAAGCAGCTTGGTTTACTTTTATTCATGCTGTTTTTTTTGAAAAGCCCCCAGGGGAATGGATATTCATGCTGTTGACATTGATATTTTTCCCAAAATGTCTGTTCCTTTACAGGAGTACTCAGATGAAGATGAGTCTAGTGATGATGATCGGAAGCTACCCAATAAAAATGACACAATTAAATTGGGCATGCTTATGAGAAGTTCCGCAGTTGATACTTTGTATCAGCTAGTTAGAGAGCAGCAAAATGTACCTTCTTTTATCAAACTTTTGAATGGATACAGGGCTGCGTGTCACTATGGAGCTGAATCATCCCATGTTCTTAAAGATGGATTAACTTTCAGCAATATTTTGATTTTCATACTTAGTGAGGCTGATAATACATTCCGTAAATTGTTGGGTATATCATTATCAAATGGAAAGAAGGAGGCCATTTTGGAACTGAAAAACTCTTTGAAATGGAAAACTGCAAAGCCGTTGATAAAATCTTTTCTTAGGAGTACCTTATTTCTCCTTACAGAGGTTTCTGACTCAGAGATACTATCATTCACATTAACCCGACTCAGAGCTTCAATAATATTTTTTGCTGCTTTCCCTGCTTTGTTGCAAAGACTCATCAAGGTGCGTATATGTGAAGAAACTGCTTGTATTCGATTAATGCAAAGAAGAATTGAAGATAGTGTCATTTTTCGTTGAACTATCTATTATCTAATTTTAGTTGTTAAATATTGGTCTTGAAATTTACAATTTGCTAGCTTATTAAAGCTTATACTTCCATTTAAGTGGTATTGTGAGGAACTGACCCAGGCTTAAAATTGGATGCAGACATCAATTCATCTCTGGGCGACCGGTGATGAGAGGTTATCGTTGCATGCTTTTATTGTAATTCGGGATGTGGCCACTGCATTTAACTCAGATTGCTATGAGGCCTGCCTTGTTAAAGCATACAGAGCTTTCATTGGCCGTTGCAAGTTTGTGGAGCCAGTATTATTTAAGCATATAGAATTTTTAAAGAATTCTTTTGTTGAGCTATGCTCTATAGATGAACAGAAATCATCTAACAAGGCAACTAGTTCCATACAACAACTTGCTACGATATTACAACTGGGCCTAAGAACTAAGAAAAAGGTATTAGAGCTGTGACCTGAGTGCTGTTTTTTTCTTTGTTTCACATTTTGTTCACTGGCCGAGGAAAGGCGTGTAGCATTTGATTTAACCATATTTGGAGAATTTATTATCGTTCTATTTCTTTCTTATTCAGGAAGCAGTTAAAAAGATATGCAGTTGGCAGTATGTTAACTGCATTGAGCTCTGGGTTGCATTTATATCGGTGAACATCCGTGATCATGATCTTCAGCCGTTGCTTTTTATGATCATTCAGATCATAAATGGTGTGGCTGTTTTGTTTCCAGGACCAAGATACTTGCCTTTAAAGGTAAAATCTGCTGAGTGGCTGAATTCTCTCTCCAGTTCTAGTGGTGTTTTCATACCCATTGCATCTTTAGCAATGGATATTTTGGAATATAAAGTTGACAAGGGGGGAAAGAAGCTGGCAAAGGATTTTAGTTTTTCATCTTCCATGAAGGTCACTTACTGAATATTTTTACTTGTGCCAAAATTTATCTTCTACTGTGGTTGGCTCCTTTATCTGACTTAAATAACATATTTTTCTACCCAGTTTATGTCTTGTAGAAGTAATTTGGATAATCCTCTTGCAGTTGCCAAAACAATGGCTGAAGTCTCGAAACTTCCAGGAAGCGTGTGTCTTTTCTACCATTGAGTTACTGGCTGCACATTTTGCTCAGTGGAGCTATCATATATCATTTCCTGAGCTTGCAACTATACCAGTTATTCGCTGGAGGAAATTCCTAGAAATGACTACCATCGAGAGTTTTCGACGTGTGGTTAAGCGTTTTATTGATCAGGTAAGTAATGCAATGAATATTGGCAAACCATATTGTTTCTGCAATTCAGGTCATTAAATATGCCTGCAATTTTTGTGCTTCAGTCTCCTATATTATGCCCTTGATCCTTAAAACTATTTTGTAATACATCTGGTTAATATGAATAGACAAAAAATATCAGGAAGTCTGCAGATTTCAGTTTGTAGCTTGGAATCTGTGAAAGATAATATTATACTTTCTCTGCTGGTACAAACATTTACTCATGTTATATGTCTGATATGATGACATTCCTTTGGGAGAGGCCAAAGCTGCTTGTATTCTGTCACATATGTGTTCTTGCTTAACATGTCTGCCATTGGCTTGATTATAACCTAGAATGAGTAGAATCTCTGAATCTGTGCCTCTGTGGTATGACAAATGACATGATGAGGATGTGTTGTTGTAGTGACGTCGGATGGATTATGTTTTATCTTGCTGAGAGTAGATTATTGGAGATGCGAGCTTAAAGTAAGATGTGTTTGGGTGCTTATGTGACTAATAAGTGTATATGGTAGGATTTATGATGTTTCACCTTATCATATTTATAGTTCTTTTTTGTTCTGTTTTATGGTGTGATAGGTAGAGCAAAATATGGAGTTTGTGAGGAGAAAGAGAGAGGAAGTTGCTTTTTCCCCAAAAGACGAGCAATCTGTTGAATCATTTATGCAGGTTTTTCTTATTTTTCTGTGTGTTTTTTTTGTGCTAACAAGTATATCAGTTATTATTTTACTGTACTTGACCCAATACATTTTCGGTTGACCTGCAGCTTGAAAAGGGAAGCACCAACACCCCATTTACCCAATATTACAAAAGTCTCAGAGAAGTCTGCTTGCAGAAATTTGTTTACAAATAGAAATACACGGTGCGTCCTGTTTATTAATTACATTACATCAGATTAACTGAATTATGATTATGTGTGATGTGATGATTTCGATCTCTCAGTATGAAATCTATTGATTATAAACTTGAGTAGACTTGAATGAGAATATTCTGACAAGTTGATGTTCTAGGGAGCCATATCTGAATACCATATTTTCAGTAGAGGCTAGGCTACATTATTAAATTGTTCTGTTTTGTATCACGTCTTTTAGCTAGTTGATAAATCATAAAAAATCTGTAGGATCATCATTGCAGATAATAATATACTATTCGAAAATCTTTGAATATAAACATGATAACTTTTTAATGATAGCATTTTGACACAATGAAGATAGACGAGGCCTGAGGTGATGTCAACTTCCCATTGCTACGAATGTTCTGTTGTATTTGAAAAGACGGTTTTTTACAAAAGACGGTTTTCGGCTTTCAAATAATGAGTGAATAATGTCGGAATATTTGGAACTAAAGCTGTAATTCTGTTGCAGTGACATGGAGCAGAAGAAAACAAAAGGGAAGTAGCAGCTTACAAAAAATTGAGACATTTATTGGAGAAGCAGATTTAGGGTAAAATTGAAATTGTAAGATGCGGGAACTAGATCAATTGATATTTTGCAGAGACTTGTAGGCCAAAATCAAAGTTTTGTTTAGTATGTATTTGATTTGTTATCATTTCAGCACAAAGAAGAAAATGAAAGATTATTAAAGGAATCTGCAAGGCTACAAAAGAAATGAATTGGAGCCAATCAATATTATTATCGTTTTAAAGCATCCATTATTTTGTGCGAAGTGGAACTGTGGAATGTGCTTTACTTCAGGCGAGATGCTTTTGGAGAAATTTTTGCAAACATTTCAATTTGTTTATACCAAATGCATTGGAGGCCTTGAATTTATTCAAAATGTTCTTTTGATGCTCTTAACTTTTAAAAGTATTTATTTGTTCCTTCAGCATGTAAAATGGATCTCTTTGTTACTTTTTAACTTGCAAATATGTACCAACTTGTCTATTAAATGATACATGCTAAAACACCCGTTGGCAAGAGATAATGTCCGAATTTGAAAAGTTAAATTAACTAGAATTTAATATGTGGTAATTAGAGTGTAAATTAATATATTTTTCAAATTCGAAAGAGACAATTTGATTCAATTTTGAAAGTTTATAAGGTTAAGAGATACTTTTAAAAGTTTATGGTGACAATAGGACATTTTAAACAAGTTCGGACAAATTCAAAAACATTTGTTTACAATGGTGGGTTAAGTAATTGCAGTATTTACTATGTAGTTTCAATCTACAACGTTTTAAAGCTTTGAAAATCGTACACAAATTTTGAAACCAAAAAAATAACAATAAGCAATTTTGTACGTTTATATGCATATATGAATGGAGAAACTAATGAAGTTCTTTAAATTTAAAGATTTTTAAATATTATAAGAAATTCTCTATTTTATGCTTTGTTTTTCTATTTTCTCTATCCTTTTCCACTTTTCTTCTTCACTATAGAAAAAATTCCAATTAAAAATCATGCTGATATAAAGCCTTTAAATAAAAAACATAACATTGATATAAAAGTACATGATACCATGTTGATCAAAACATGTGGTATAATACCTTTTATATAAGATTTAGTTTTTAAACCACATAATAAATAATTAGAACTGGTATAAAGGGTATTGTATCAACCCTAAACCCCTGTATATGGTATAAAGGGTATTATACTAGGTGTGAACCTCTTCATATCTCTTAAAATTAACACAACATGCAGTATAACTCTTTATACTAAGCTTAAAGCCGTTAAACCACCAAAACAAACACTTAAACAGGTGTATAGGGCATTATACCAAGTTGACAACGCTTTATACCACTTAATACTCGACTTGATTGTGGGCTTCTTGTCTGCCTAACTCGCCCAAACTCGAAGTATATGGGATGGACTTGAGAAGTTTTATTGTCATTTAGCCTAGCCTAGCCTAGCTCAAACCCAATGAACGGCTGGACTTAGAATTAGTCTAAAATTCCAATGGATTGTCAGACATGCATAATGTTTGTATATATGATGTTATATCACTTTTATTGTTAAATTCAGAAAATAGTAATAAAAATCATCAAAAGAGTTTAGCTACGAACTTATTTATAGAAGTAATGTATTTGTTGGACCAGTCTCGCTGATACCAAAAGCCACGCTGAAGGGACAGCTCGTTGAAGGTTGTTTTGCTCCGGCTTTGAAGAATCTTAGCGAAGGAAGAAAGCATATTGGAGAAAGCTCACTGAGGATAAGCCGCGCTGAGATAGGCGTAAGCAAACAATTCAAAATTGGTTTGTCTTATGCCCAGTTGTCTAACTTCGACAAAAAGGACGTAGCATTTAATGCGGTCGAAGAAAGAGACAAGCGCGCATTTAATGCACTCTGAAAAAGCAGAAGGCGGGAAGGGACAGGAGGAATGGCTCACCTGACATCCAGAAATTGCGCAGTACCTAATTCCGGCTAACCGCTACCTTGAAAATTGCTACACAAATCAAAATCCAACAACTCAAGGTCAAAGCCTGCAGATTTCAGGAGTAGCAGTTCTTCATCGTTTCCAAGAACAG
>CAOJBJ010215841.1:0-15409 GCA_948291685.1 Euphorbia celastroides
TACAGAAACTCTTTTTTAGAAGCCTTAAGTGGATGAGACTCGAAGGTTGGTTCTCTGTGAATCGGTTCGGGTCTCCCTCTGAAAGGTCTTCCTCATTGCGAGCCATCGTTTATCCTGATCGGAGGCTGAGCAGCTCTCCTACTGGTCTTTTGGTTCTCCCATTTCACCCATTCTCTAGCCTTAGCCATGATTTGTGTTAAGGATTTAGGTCGTTGGGTGAGCAAAACCTTGGACAAATCCTCATTGCCACAATTGTTGGCTAATGCTTCACACGCCACATCAACGTTACATTAGCAAAATTGAATGGCTGTCTGCTGGAATCCTTCCACATAATCCGCCAGGCTCTCCAAAGGCTTCCTAATGAGAATCTGGAGATCTTGCATGGTTTTGTACGATGGAATGGATGTGATATAATGCATCACGAAGTTCTTCGCCATTTGGTTGAAGTTGGTAATGGACCCGGGCTCCAGACTGTCATACCAAAAGGTGGCCGGCCCTGAGAGGGTGGTCGGGAAGAGCCGGCACATCACGCCATTATATTCTCACAAGTGTGGGTATTTGAACCCGTGCGGAAATTTCTCCTTCAAAATCTCCGAGCTGAAAGGCGACTCTGTGTTCTCCACTTCGAGGATGAGGGGATCAATCCCAGCCTCAGCCAGAATAGCTTTTACTTGCTTAGCTATTGGTTGGCTCAAGTGTTTGCCTGCTTCCCTCTTTGTTGTATCCCTCTTTTCCTCCCGATGCTGGTGTCTTGGACTGCACGATTCTACAGAAGAGTCTGATGAATCCTCCCAGTTCGGGTGTTTCCTTTTGTGGCTCGATAAGCATTCTAGACGCCATTTTATAGGCCGAGTCTGCTCAGAGCCTTCATGGTAACCCTTACTTGAGACTTGAGTCTTGCTTCGACCTTCCTTTCTGTTTTCCCTCTTACTTGAGAGGACAGTGCGGGAATAAGTAGTCGTCTTCGGGCTGTGATGCCTCTCTTATCTTTGGTACAAGTGCTCTGCCTTTGATGATAGGACCTAGGCGTGCCATATTGTGAAACTCACAATACTTTCCCGAGCGGCCCGGGTGCGACATGTTCCTCGGATAATGAATGTTTTGCTTCGTATTCTGTATCCAATACAGAAGCTCTTTTTTAGAAGCCTTAAGTGGATGAGACTCGAAGGTTGGTTCTCTGTGAATCGGTTCGGGTCTCCATCTGAAAGGTCTTCCTCATTGCGAGCCATCGTTTATACTGATCGGAGGCTGAGCAGCTCTCCTGCTGGTCTTTTGGTTCTCCCATTTCACCCATTCTCTAGCCTTAGCCATGATTTGTGTTAAGGATTTAGGTCACTGGGTGAGTAAAACCTTGGACAAATCCTCATTGCCACAATTGTTGGCTAATGCTTCACACGCCACATCAACGTTACATTACCAAATTGAACGGCTGTCTGCTGGAATCCTTCCACATACTCCGCCAGGCTCTCCAAAGGCTTCCTAATGAGAATCTGGAGATCTTGCATGGTTTTGTACGATGGAATGGATGTGATATAATGCATCACGAAGTTCTTCGCCATTTGGTTGAAATTGGTAATGGACCCGGGCTCCGGACTGTCATACCAAAAGGTGGCCGGCCCTGAGAGGGTGGTCGGGAAGAGCCGGCACATCACGCCATTATATTCTCACAAGTGTGGGTATTTGAACCCGTGAGGAAATTTCTCCTTCAAAATCTCTGAGCTGAAAGGTGACTCTGTGTTCTCCACTTCGAGGATGAGGGGATCAATCCCAGCCTCAGCCATAATAGCTTTTACTTGCTTAGCTATTGCTTAGCTCAAGTGTTTGCCTGCTTCCCTCTTTGTTGTATCCCTCTTTTCCTCCCGATGCTGGTGTCTTGAACCGCACGATTCTACAGAAGAGTCCGATGAATCCTCCCAGTTCGGGTGTTTCTTTTTGTGGCTCGATAAGCATTCTGGACGCTATTTTATAGGTTGAGTCTGCTCAGAGCCTTCATGGTAACCCTTACTTGAGACTTGAGTCTTGCTTCGACCTTCCTTTCTGTCTTCCCTCTTACTTGAGAGGACAGTGCGGGAATAAGTAGTCGTCTTCGGGCTGTGATGCCTCTCTTCTCTTCGGTACAAGTGCTCTGCCTTTGATGATAGGACCTAGGCGTGCCATATGTGGGCTGCCCACTGCGCTGTCTCGACTCTTTGTCTTGCCTCGTGAATTCCTGTTGCATGTTTACAGCGTTCACGGAGTCTTGCACTTGGGTCATCGTATGAAGAAGTTGCTTGGTGATGCTTGCCAAGTATCTAGTTGTCGGAACTGCTGCGGTGGCTTGAATCTAGTCCATTTGAGCGTCGAACTCTAGCGTCAAATTAGTGAAAAAGCATGAGCCTTCCGTTGGTGTCAAAGACCGGTGGCTGAGATGGGTTCTGGTGTTGGGACGTGTTTGGTGAAGAGCAAGGGTGGTTTGTTTTTTAGGAGCGACAGGGTTACTGGTTCCTGCGAGATCCGCCGGAACTTTTATCACTTGTGGAGGTGTGACAATGTCCGCCGGCCAATCTCCATTTTTATCCGCCATGGTAGCAGGTTTTTCTCAAGAAGGAAAGTGAATAGTAGGTTCCACGCTCACCGCACCAATTTGATATCGTGAATCCAATATTCAAGTTCCCTTGAGTAGCTTCAAGATAGAACACTGTCTGAAGGGCCGGTCGTTTTACCGGCGAGACCTCTCTGATGGTTAAGTAAGACTCGGGATAAGGTGAATGAGAGTATAGTGAAAGTGTGGAGAGAAAGTTAACCTTGTAATCCCGTTGAGCAGCCCTTTTATAGGAAACTTGGAGAGGCTCGTGGGGACCAGTGGTGATGTGACACACGACGATGATGGGGTTTTGACATGGCCTAACAGTCCTCTTATGTTTTTCGGGCCACGTCACACTTATAGTACTGGTTTCAGGTACTGCAATGACAGTATTGTCGGGTGACATGGCGAGTACTTGCACCGTGGCTAACATTCTTGTCGTTATTGAGCTGACTCTCCTACGCGAGGTGATGAGCTTTGATGGCGAGCTCGGAGATCCTCAGAGCAATGTCTGGGCCCGAGCTCGCTTGGAGTTATCTCAGCTCGGGTATTATCGAGTTATATTTCTCTTATTGTTATCAATGTTCTTTATGTAACTTTTGTTTAATTACGCTAATCTAAAGGAATGAGGATTGTATGTAGATAAAAAGGTTAATTTTTTTGAAAAAACAGATAAAAAGGTTAATTAATTAGATGAAATTTGGAAGTTGTAGAATTTTATCAATTTAGAATGTTTCTGTTTCTTCATTCTCTAGAAAATTCAAAGACAGTAATGATTATATCGTGGCAGCAATGTTTGAACAGATATAGGGGAGAAAGAGGCCATTGAAAATAAAGGAGGAGAAGAAATTAAATTTAATTTTTTTGGTAATTTTGATCTAAGAAGCACGGAAACGGAAACCGACATGAAACGGAAACGGAAATTGACACTGGGAAACGTCATTTCTTAGAGAAAATAGGCTAGGAAACTGGAAGAAACGTGTCAAGTTTTAGTTTCCGACACCGACACGAAACGCGGAAACGGTAGTGTTTAGGAGTTTCCGTGCTTCCTAGATTTTGATAGAATGTGTAGGTTTGTTAGAGATAGAGAGAAAGACAAAAGAAATTGGTTATAGAGAGAGGAAGAGAAGAAGGGCAGGTGTTGAAAATTCTGTCCAGTTGGTTTAGCATGCACTGCTTTTTGTTTCAGGGAAATTGCCAAATTTCGCTGCAACTTTTCATTTAAATGTTAGTGCATGTGATCAGGTTACTCACTTTTATTGTGTGTTCGTATAGGTGGATCTTGAAAATTACAGCGTGGGGCATGCATGAATGATCAAAATTGTGCTAAGTGGTAAAGGTTGTAGTCTAGTGGTTAACAACTGAATCTATAATCTTAGAGGTCTTAGGTTCGATTCCACACTCGGGATGAGGAGGGTTAATGGTTTTCTTTGAATATTAATTTAAGCCCATTATGAGGTAATATTTTTAAAAAAATCAAAATTGTGCTAAATTTACAATACATACATTACCATCTCTTATTAAAATATTAAATTTGTGGGTTTTTCATATATTTTTTTACAATTTATCATTACTTTGTCATCATCTGCCGGTGAACAATACAAAATTATAAAAAAGACAATAAAGTCATTATAAGAAAACATAAATTTATATTACAAAATGCTTTGAAATTTAATGATGTTTACAGTGATTAAGTGATAAATACAATTATTTCGATGAATATACTTACAGTTTAAGCTCTAATTCTTGCGCAACACATTCATTCCTTAGTACTTCAAATTCCTTTTTGATATGTTAGGGAAAATGGTATGTGCATTATACCGTTGAAAAGCACGGAAAAACAACTACATGTCAATTAATAAGTGGAGGGACATGGAAGGGAATATAATTTTGAGAACAACAGATTTTATTACCATGTGGAATCTCTACTATGCAATTTGAAGACTTCTAACTCCAAATCTCCTAAAAAAGTGTCGAAGTAGAAGAAGACATCTCCTAGCTAGCTACATGTCAAAGGTGGACAAATCACGAAAGAGGAAATAATGGACGGTGTTGGGAGTACTCGACCGAACTGTGGATCTCCACCAAAACACGAAAGGGGTTCGCTTTTTTAGAGGAGAAGTAATTAAGCAAAAGGGATAACAAAGAGCTGCGACAACAACGTAGAGGCATGATATTGCCTCCACTAATTTAACTAGTCATACTACTAATATTCATCTCCACTAATTTAATTAGCCTCTCGCTAGATATTGTAGCTTCACTCAATTATGGGGCCCAACTTACTTCAGTTTATTGGGCCCACTTCATTTCAAAACCCTTCAACATTTTTATTTGTTGTTTTATTAATTTGAGGTATCTTGTCAAATTTATTGATTGTAAGGTATAAACTCATAACTTATCATTTGATGAATTTTCTAGCAAGGTTGTGGCATTTAGACTGAAGCCTTAATGTTGTATTCTTTTAGGGTGTAATTTTGTACCAGTGATGAATTGAATGGTGAAAATTTTGATTTAATGACATATAAGAATAAAGTGATCATTCATAAAATGAATAAAGTCGGCATAAAAAAAAATGATTCTCTTGCAGATGAAAGACTTTTATCACCAAAAAAAATTACCTTGTATGGATTTTTCTTGTATAATTGCATGTGTTTTCTACTAACACAAATAAGATAACTAAATTTGTAAGGATTATTTTTAAATTGTTTCGAAAAAATTGTTTCTCAAAGTGGTCCCGTGTCACATACAAAAACTCGAGTTCTTAGACACAATTTTGAACGGAATATTTTTTAGTTTATGGTTATAATAAGTTTTCAATGTATATGATTTAATCGCGCACAATTTTGCAAGTTTTTCCATTCATAAACATAACATAAATTGATTCAACTACTTCATTACACAACACTGCAATATCAGTGGAATCACCACTTCTACTTGCAAGTGGGAAGAGGGGCCCCACACAAATACGCCGAGTAATCAAACTCCTGCAGCCGACCGCCCACCGGAATCCGCCCGCAAAGCCTATTATAACTCACATTCAAGTACTGCATTCTCACCCCCACCGTCCCCTTGAGTAGTCTTTTTCGGTCCAAACAACATCGAAGCGTCGCCCTCGAGAAATCAATCGTCTGAAAATCAAGTTTCCCTAAAGACGCCGGAATTTTACCTGAAAGTTGGTTATGAGAGAGATAGAGAGAAGGGACTTTGCCTCTGAAATTGCCAAAAGAGGCGGTGAGCTTGTTTCTATCCAACATGATTTCATTGAGATTTGTGAGGGAAGCAAGTGAGAAGTGGAGAGGAGGGTTCAAATGAGCAGGAAAAGGATAAGACTTTTTATTTTTTTCTAGATTTCTGAAGTGTGGATTAGCAAAAGGCTGGTGGAATTTATATACCTCTTCATCGGGCGGGCTTTATGGAAAAATCCGAATCTAAACCCGACCCATTCATTCGGATTCGGGTAAACCGGGCAGGTATCCGAACCCATGAACATTTCTAATTGGAACTAGCTAAGCTCTATTTTGCACGGAAAATTACACTAAAAGCTGGGTTTTTGCACCCCACTTCTATTGAATGGTCGAGTAAATACTAAAATTCAATTCAGTACTCATTTACAGAATGATCTACGATTCAATAGAAATAAAGTACAAAAAGCTCGACTCCTTGAATAAATTCTCCTTTAGCACACAACATGCTTTAAGTTTAAGTTGGTGGTCTGGTTAAGATCAATGTTTGAAATTTGAATGAATAGTCTACTGGTACCACAGTAAGGTAAATTTCAACTATATAATGTAATGCGATAGTTTATACTTATTTAACTTTACAATTTAGATTATCCAAAAACCAACAAACCCTCATGGATATCATATTGTAACATTGAATTGAAGTATCATACATTAATTTGATTTGTATCTTTAGGTTTTGACAAATATTCTATGGACCACTAATTGAATAATACGAATCAGGTCTTGCAAAGACTCGTGTAGAAGGAAGCAACCTTTCCAATCCAGTTTACTCCATTCACATTTTCAATGATCAAACTTGTGATCGCAAAAGACATGGCGTCTCGCTGAACGACCGATAATGGGTTAATTAATTTGGTTTATTATAGAAGCAAAATTATAACCAACTAAAATAAATGGGAGTTGATAATAACTCACACTACCTTGGAAAGAATGAGAATGAATGTGTAGGGTTGCATTCGCGAAGAAAAACGAATTGGAAAGGGAAAAAGACAAGATATAGAGAGGAAAGCAGTGTTTATTATAAGGTGAAAAGGACTAGAGCAATGTTGATAGGGTTCATAATCCATAATTGTAGTACGACATTGTTGTTCATAATTTACTTGCCCATTTCAAAAACTATCATTGATGGTTATATAGGTGCTTAAGAGCCATAAAACACTCCGTACTTCGATCAATGGTAGAGCCCGTGTAGGTGCAAAAGTTATCACTCCAAGGGCTATTCATAAATAAAGCTATTTGTGTAGCCTGCCACAGTAAACACTTGATTTGAAATATACGAGCTAAATTGCTAATACTATTTTAGATGCAAATCCATAAACGTGTCATGCTTGAGGACTACACTCAGCTCGAAAGTTTGCTCAACTAAAGAGTTGACAATATACTCATTAACAACTTCGCAAATATGAGCAAGTGAATTATTGTTTAGAACGTCTACATAATTTGCCCGCTAAATCTAGTAGCTACAGACTAACGTCATAAATTTATGCATTTTCCACATCTCTCGTATTTAGCAAACGGGCCTCAGTTTATTTCTTTTTAGCTGGCTTTAACTTTTTGAAGATGTTATAAATTCTTTCTCTTCAAGCCAAAAAGCTAACAAGTGGGGGTTTTGTGATTTGTTTTTTTTTTTAAAAAAAAAGGGGGGTTTTGTGATATGTAAGTGCTACTTTTCCAATTTGAAGACAATAAGAAACAAGTCAAAATTTACTTTGGTGTGAGGTGTGAGCAATGTTATTGAAACCGGACCGGACCGGACCGGCCGGTTTGATCGGTAAAACCGGGAACCGGAGCCAGGTCCAGTCGGTTTTATGTGCAGAGACGGTATATTGAAGAACCGTACTAAACCGGTTCAACCAATGAAAAAACCAGAAAACCGGCCTAAACCGGGTCCAGTTCAACTTACAGGTTTTAGAGAATGAAGCATGCATATTTTTAACCAGATCTAAACATGAGATGTGAGTTTTAGAGAGATGCGTTCTTGAAATCTCAGTGTCATCCATCTCTAGTAAGCTAAGAAAGCCATATTTTGAGAATAAGCTTGCAATCTTTTTTTGAAATGGAAAAACCTCAGTTGCATCTCGCACAAACGCCACAAAAGGAACTGCACATTGAAGAGAGAAGTAAAAAAGTCTGTTGAAAGAGAAAAAATAAGAAAGAAGAAGGATGAGGCGAGAATGAAATGAAATATGTTAAAAGGGGTTTAATAATAATGATGCTTCTATTGATTGTTCGTCTGCCCAAATCACAGTTGTCTGCCATTTTTTATTGGGAAGTGTCAACAGTTACATAGAACCAAGGATGAGTTAATGTATGATTTGACTAAAAGCATTGAAAATGGGATTTAAATTTTTGTCAAAATATATTACTAACCCGTAATTGTAGTATGAATATATAATATATTTTTCATATTTTTTTTATAGACATATTTTTCATATTTTATAAGAATATTTTTCATATTTTTATTTATGCATTTATATGAAAAAAATCAAATAATCGGTAGTACCACGGTAGTACCCCAGTTATACCGGTATTTGGTGTACCAAAATTTTCACCGGTTTGATATTCGGTACGGTTTCAATAACATTGGGTGTGAGTTAACAGCACAACATCTTGAATATTTATGGATAGGCTCGGGAACGGTGGTCCAAGCCCTACGAATTATTAAAGTATAAGTTGAATTAAGTTTGGAATGATGGTTTCAGTAAAAACCCGATGTAAGCCGGATTAGCGAGCATTATCAAGGTCTAGTTGATTGTGATTCACAAGCCACTGTACTGACCACCACACCATTTTAGTTGGCTAACTTTCCAGTCACATCCTCCCGGCTGTTGGGGATTTGCATTATTTTAAAACACTTGAATTCGACGAGTTTACAAAGCCCGATACACAGAAGCCTACAAAAGTCTCCAATAACTCAGGTTCAGCTGGTTAAACCCGGCTGGTCCTACACCTGATTTTCTTAGCCAGCTCAATAAACAGGAAATCTTGGAATTTTTTTTAACCGTCGTTCAGGATCTACACCAAGAGCACATACATGTGCTATAGCTATTGCACTAGCTCCCTGGTATATGGATGCGTTTGTCAAAATGAACCACGAAGAAGTACAAAGGCATCTCTAGTTTCTTATTGAACAAGGCTCAATAGGGAAATGGAGATGGCTAATGTTTTCCTAATAATGAAATGCAATTTTAAACTTGCATCTCTTCAAGTTGTTACAACAATAGATACAAGGATCAGCTAAATTGTTTATTCATAGTAATACAGACACAGTTGTTTCACGGCAAACTCCAGTACACAACCACAAAAACCAGAGTCCAATAACACTGGAAAATTTTGATAGCTACACCAAAAAACCCTACCCCTCCAACCCAAATAGCAGTTGGTGATAATACATGGCCATCCAGCAAAAGATGCGAATTAAATTCAAATGGTAATTCAATAACTAGAGTAAATTCCAGTAGGAAAATGTATCATTCCAGCAAATTAGTGTTACACCATTTACAACAACAAAAAATCAAAGAAAAGAAGTTATTCTTGTATATGAGATTGACAAGGAAACAGGCATTTCAATGACTGAACACCCTGAGTTCCTCAGTGAAACATCTGTTATGGCACATTTGCAAGTTCGCAAGAATTATGGCCGAGGAAATTACCAAATAAAACAACGGTAGTAGTCTTCTTTGTGAGATAGTTATTGCATTTGTGGTTCCTTCCACTCTAATCTGTTTAGCCCATCAATGATCGCCTTTCGGAATTCATCATTATGCAGAATAAATGATGACACGTGCCCTCCAGTAACCCATCTTACCTCTGATCCCGGCCAAGCCTTTTGCAGCTCCAAAACCGAATGTTTTGGTATGTAACCATCATCCTATAACACACATTACCATACCTCAATTCAGTTTGCTAATCGAAATTTTTGCACAGTTAATAACATAAATGCCAAACCAAATCAAGAAAACAAGAAAACGGAACGGAAGTAGGTCAAAAGAAAGCATAGCACACAAGCAGGTTCCAATCATTCCAAGAAATAAATCCGCAAAACCAACTTTTTCTTATTTGCCATTTTTTATCCTTCCGCTACGCACTTTACCCATCTGATCCCTAACCCCTAGGCTATGCAGTTGTTATTTAGTCCCTATATTATGCACTTATCACTCATTTGATCCCTGTGCTATGCAATTTGTTAGATTTTTCGGCCTTACATTGTAGAAGCTTCATCAACATTAATTTACGTAATTCTTACCGAAATGACCAAAAAGGCAACATAAAGATATACCACAGGATCCAAAAAGGCCCTTCAGCTGAATGAATCATATACAAAAAATATGAGACACGTTACTTACAGTAGCAGCGACAAAAATGACAGCATTAGGATTCTTAGGAATCGGGAAACGTGTGACATCTGTGAGAGACAATACATTTCGCATCCTTTCCTGCACTTCCTCGAGAGTAATTGCAGCCTTTTGTGCCCCAAGATCCTCTCTAAGTGCCTCCCAAGCAGTGCCGTACCTTAATATGCCCTCACAGAATGCCACAACAGCAGAATGTGGGGAGAGGAAAGGGAATGTTGCAACTGGTGTAGGGTGCAATGATCCAACCATTGCAGCATGGACTCCCCCTAAATTCATCAAATAGTTGAATTTTTTTTTTTAAAAAAAAAGCTGTTAACTTTACGGTTCCCAGGAATGATCAATTCCCTTACCCATGCTAAGCCCACAAACGCCGGTCTTGCCATAACCTTCCTCATGGTCAAGCCAATGTAGAAGACTGCGAGTCTCCTCAATGGTTGCTCTGCCTAATAACAGCAAGTCACTCACACACAAGAGTTTCGCTCCACGCTGCAGCATAGGGCGTCTTTGTCCATAGAAAGGACTGCAATATGCCAATACATAGTTATATCAAGTGAGATTCTCTTATATCGGAAAGAAAATAAAAGCAAATCTTCATCTTCTAACCTCTCCAGCACCATGGTTGCTATGTTGTGCTTCAACAAGGGCCCACCGAGACGTAATCTACGTTCAAATGAATGATCTCCAGTGCCTGCAAAAAGAACCTCCAATATGTAGTCTTAACTGGTTAATCATTGTCAAATTTGCAATTAGTGAGGCAAAATCTAGATTACTTCCTCCCATTTCAAATAAATAATTGTTGAGATGATAACATCAATTAGTATGAAAAGAGAAATCAAGACACAGAAGAATTGTGTAACAGCAGAGGAAGTGTGGTAAGATGGGAAAAACAAATGTTGTGCTGAACTGAATGCCAAAGAAACAAACCACCAAAGAACTGAAAGCATTGAATCTTGCTTGTACCCCTTGACTACAGAGAATGAATAATACAAGAAACAAAACCAAACTGCCATATTCTAGTTCTAGTGCGTAAAATACAATCCAACCTAATAAGTCAATTTAGCTACCTAAGTTGTGTTGGAATAATTATTCAAAATTTGAGTTCAAATGTAATGTTATTTACTCTGAAGTTTGTTATGTAGTTCTTATGAGTTCGAACTAGTATTTCTTAGATTACATACAAAATCAGATTATGAGATTTTGTTATAGTTTTGTTACTGTTTAGCCTACATAATAAGTAGGCTTACTTGTTTGATATAATTATTCAGGGAATGCGAGTTTGAGTTCCCAATAAGAAAAACCAACAAGTTGGACTTCCGTGAACAACAGATGAAAGAAATACAATGAAACGAAACACACATAGATGCCCAATCCGAACTCTCAATCAGAAAATTCAACAAACTAAAACGTCAATCTAAACTAATGGAGAATAACCAGAACTTCCATCACATCAAATTCAAGCAAACCTTAAAGAGATAAGCTAGCTTACCGGCGAGATGAACAACACAGGCCATATTCTGAGGACGAACAAATTTAGGAGCAAGAAAAGCAACCCTTGCAGTGCGACTCTCGGGCGGTAATGCGTTAATTAGCTGCTCATCACAAGGAGTCCTAAATACACCTTCTCTTAAACAAGCATTTCTGCTTTCCCAAACAGTTTTCCACATTGGCATTACCAAATTTGGCGGCCAATTCTGGCCCTCAACATCGGGAAATAGCTGCTTGATCATTCTCTCCAATAGCTCTAATTTCGTCCCGCCCCATCCTCTAGAGAAAAAGGGAGGGCTAATTTTGCTTCTATGCATAAATGCCCCATATATATGGTCAAGCACATAATGAAGCATACCCAAATTGACTGCCACCATTATCGGAGATACCAACGATTGAGATTTCTCTATAGATTTTAAAATCTAAGTTGACAAATTCAAGCCAAACCCAGAAGATAATGTACAACGAATTCAAATATCAGCGAGGATTTGAAGCAAAAGCCGTGAATTCCGGGACCAGCATCAATGGAATTTTAAGAAATGAATACAAAAAACTTCATCGAAAAATGAACTGAATTTGGTATGGAAGAAACATAGAAACAGATCTAAAAAGTCGTAAGGAATGAGGGAAACAGTGAGAGAATCGAGGGAAGATCCAAATACCAATTGATAAAGGAGACGCAAAAGGGGAAGGGAAAGAGAGAAATAGAGAGAGAATAAAGAATTACAGGGGGATGAGAATTAGATTTAAATTTTATTTAAAATTAAACTAAAACAACGATGACACGGTGGATAATGGGTCAAACCACACCTGGCTTTTTCTTTCCCTTTTCTGTCGCTGCGTTGTATATCAAAACTATATTTTTAGGAAAACTTATCCGTTCGCTACTCACTACAATTATTCATAGAAAAAATTATGCCAACGGACAATGATTTAAAAAGTGTTAGGGCTTAATTGGGTGGCCGGCTTATTTTTTAACTAGCATTACTTCAATTTTTTTTAACTCGATAAACATCATTTATGGCCTTAATTCTAAATATTAACCATGGAATTTTTTTTGAAATGGAACAGTTATATTTATAATAAGAAAAAGTATAGGTTGTTTTCATTTTGTATGGGTTCTTCACAAAAATACCTTTAAATGAGTCAAATCTAAGAACCATACTTCATTATTTGCAAGAAGTCCGTAAAAAAATGATACACACCTTTACGTGATTTGGTGTGAATTTACGTGATTTCGCCTTGAAGACCCCACCAACCCATCACTCCAATTGTGTGTGCAATTTACAGATAAAAAAAAAGAGATTTAGATAGAGATTAAGTATGAAATTAGATGATCTTCAATTGATGTTAGGATTACAAAGTTGTAACGGGCATTTATTGTGTCTAACAGTCAAATCAACGATCCGGATGCATCAAGGACTAGCTTCTTCAACGATCAAGATCAAATATCTCCCAACGATCGCATTTATTGCTCAACTTATAAATAGTCGACTTGAAGAACTGAAAAGCTGCTGATTTTCGAAAGCTGTCAAGAGCAAAGAAACTTCCTCTAAGAAGATCAGTTACTTTCACCAAAAGAACAAAAAATAGGATCTATCTGTTAAAAAATCGTTCTTTTAAAGAACATAAATTGTAAACCTCTTCAATTCGGGGTGAATTGAAGAGAAGGGGATTAGACTCTAGGAAATTGGGAAGATTTAGAGAGAGTAGAAGGTCTCACACCAAAGGACTCAGTTAGGTGGAGTACCCTAGTGGTATATCCTTTGAAAAGAACTCAGCTAGGTGGGGATCCTAGTGGTATATCTTATCTTTGGGGAGATTACCGGAAACAACTTGTAAAAGGCTAGATTTTTGCCCGTAATGAAATCACGTAGTGGATTAAAGCCCAGTAGGAGTTCTGGGGACTGGATATAGGCGGAGACCGGACTAGGATAAAATCGATGTTTGCAATTTCTTAACTTCATCTATTTATCTTGTGTTTGCCTGCATCTTTACTATTGCTGAAAGTGGCTCACCAAAGTTAGAAGATCCGCCAAGTCGAAAGATCCAACCCTCTTCGAGGAAGGTTTGAAGATAAACAAAATCCCGAAGTCAAAATGGAGCAACAAAATCCGAGAAGTTGAAGTGCAAAGAGAAGGTCCGGATCAGGAAGTTCCGGAATCTAGCAGAGAAGGGAAGAATCCGTAATCCACGTGGACAGAAATGGATCCGAACACAAACAAATTCAAAATGTCTAAGTGTGCTTGAGAAGATCAAAACCGGTCTCCAAGGAGCATTAAATGTGCCTCACCAACTGTCGGAGCATTTAATGAAGAGAGAAGCACTAAAGGACAAAAACAGTAGGTTGACAGTGACATAAAGTCACTTTCCAACCAATACCGGAGCGCGTGGACTACACAGCCGATTCAAACAGAACTAGGATGTTCTTCAGACCATCAGAATGTCTGAAATCCTATTAAACGGGCATTTAATTATGTCTAACGGCCAAAGGGACGGTCCGGATGCGCCTAGTCTTAAATTCTTCAACGATCCAGATTGAGTCTTCTCTTACGGTAGCATTTATTGCCCAACCTATAAATAGAAGACATTGGAGTCAGAAAAAGTTGCTGATTCTTTACAAGCTTTTGAAAGCAATTCAAATTCACAAGCAATCGGCTTTCAAAACATCAAAGAGAACAAGAGCCATTACAATTTGTTCTAAGAAAAACTTTTTAGTAAAAGTTGATTTGTAAATCTTTTCAATCGGGGGATTGAAAAGTGGGACTTAACTTCTAGATCCGGTGAGAGATTAGAAGTGGTATATTCCTTGAAAGGACTTAGCTAGATCGGGGAGATTTAGTGGTATATCCTACATCCGGAAAGGGAAGCTTTTCAGAGATAACTTGTAAAAGGCTTGATTCCTGCCCGTAAAGGAATCCTTTAGCGAATTAAAGCCTAGCAGGAGTTCTGTGGATTGGAGTAGGCGGGGCCAAACCAGGATAAAAATCTTTTGTGCAGTTTAAATTTAAGTTCATCTTTTCTGTCCTCATCCAGAACCCAACCGGATTTCAGATCCAAAGTGAAAAATTTCAATTGCCAACAGTTTTTCCGTGAAAAAGGGTCATTCAACCCCCTCTGACCCATATTGTCTGTTCCTAAGGGACCAACAAGTGGTATCAGAGCAAGTGCTCAAAGAAAAAGACCTAACAGTCTTGTAGCTAAAGATCCACCAAGTCCATCCACTACTGAAGAGATGTCTCACCAAAACCAGCTTGCTCCTGAAGGAAACTGCATCACCAGACCTCCACTCTTTACAGGGGAGCATTATTCTTTCTGGAAGAATCGAATGAAGCATTTCATCCAGTCTAAAAGCATGTATGCCTGGCTCACAATCGAGGAGGGTCCATATGTTCCAGTGACTGAATATGGAATGCCTAAACCTACAAGTATGTGGGATGAGAATGATTTCAGAAGGATTGATGGAAGTCACCTATGAAGGCACTAGCAAGGTCAAAGATGCCAAAATTGACCTCTTGGTAGAGAAGATTGAAACCTTCAAAATTTGCCTAAAGAGTCTATCAGTGACATGAACACTAGATACACCAATCTAGTGAATGAGTTTAAACGGCTTGGAAAGGTAAACACTGAGGAGGAGAAGGTGAAGAAAATTCTTTGGAGTCTCACCAAGGAATGGGATAGCAAGAAGACTGCCATTGAAGAGGCCCATGATCTTAGAACATACTCATATGATGAGCTCATTGGGAATCTCATGACTCAGGAGC
>CAOJBJ010216096.1:0-11632 GCA_948291685.1 Euphorbia celastroides
CGCCTGTGTCAGTATCAGCGAAGATACTTCGTCGCTGATCAGAAGGGGTAAAAACGAAAAGGATTTTTAAAGACTGCATTTAAAACGTTTTTAATGCTAAAAAGTCATTCACCCCCCCTCTGACACGTGTTATATTGCCCAAGGGGACCAACACCATTAAAGGTACACAAATATACATCTTATGTTCAAAATTTCACACCGCAAAAAAGTTCACATATAGTCTTTACAACAAATAAATATAACATCAAACTAATCATTAGTAACAATATTTAATTATGAAATTAGAACAAATTTAGAGTATCAATTGTCACATTTTTCTCTATTTTTAATAGCATTATAATTAAATATTACAAGTCTTATAAACTTTGTTAATATTATAAATTGCTTGAATTTATTTTAATATTATGTTATTATTAAATATTTTTATAAATAAAAAATTTATTTATCTTATCGGATTCGGGGATTTTTCGGGTTTGGAGGGAGATATCCCCATATCCATACCCATTAAGGATTCGGGGATAAAAAATTCCCCATATCCAATTTGTGAGGATTTTTATCGGATATTATCCATCTCCATCGAGACGGATGTTCATCGAATTCGGGGATTCCTTGCTCCATTGACAACCCTATCTAAGAAGTAAGAACCACCCCTTTTTGAAATTTATAGCTTTATAATTCCTTTGCTACATAAATTTCATTTTTTTTGTATAATGTACTGAGGATGCATGTAACACACAATTTCCTTCACAATTTCAATTTTTTTATGAGACGATTCCTAAATTTTATTTTGTCAAGTTGAGGCAGCTTATGAGTATACATTGTGAAGTTGAGGCAGTTCATAAGTTCAATTTAACCAAACTGAAGGACTCCAAAGTACACAAAATTTAGAGACTATAAGGTAAATGGTATCAAGTTAAAATGCCTCTCGATATATTAAATCTTTATTATTTTCAAGAATACTTGATTGCTTTCTTCTAACATTTTTATGTTTATTTGTTTATGCAACCCTGGCCATTCGAGGCAGCCAGGGGTCAATAGGAAAAATGGGCCTCTTTTTTTATTAGTATTTAAGTTATTTTTATTAGAGTTTAGTTAGTCAAGTCTTTCTTTCATAAAAAATATTAAAAACCTATTAATATGAAGTTATTAGTTAATTAAAGTCATGTGTTGATTAGATAAAAAGTGTTAATTAATTTATTGAAATTTTAATTCATTAATTTCTTTATTCTCAATTTTCTCTTAAAGTTTCCGTTTCTTCGAATTTTGTGCAATTTATTAAATTTTGCAAATTAAAATTAAAGGAATTGATTAATATTTCTTATTATTGTGATTATTCTCCAAATTTCATAATCAGTCTTTTTAAATACCTATAACAAATTCTTATTTTTTCTTTCAACAAAAATAGTCTTGGCATCTATGGATAGACAAAATTTGTTAGTGTATATCATTACTAATTTTGCATATAGAACATCCATCTATACTATCACTAATATAGTTTTTTTTTTATTTGTAACGTTATTTTCTAATTTATAACGTGAAATTTGATGTTTTTCTTTTATCTCTTATTAAATGTTGTAATAAAATTTTAATATTAAACATGTTATTTTAAAAAAATTTACTAATGAATAGAGCCCCGTTTTTATTCTTGACCATAGGCCCCGAACAAGATAGGAAGAGGCTTGCATGCAACTATCTCACAATCCCTTAATATTCTAAATTATTTTGTAATTATTTCATAATTTATACATGTTGATTTTTAGTTCACTGGCACGACATGTTGAAATCATTCGGTGACATCGAATTTGAACTTAAGACCCCTATGTATTATAAAGAAACATTGAATTAAAAAATATAGAGAAAACATTCTAAAGAAAAGAGAAAAAATGTTCTGATATTTCTGGAAAAAGTGGGCGTCAAGAAGCCTGATATTTCTGGGCTGTATCCTGTGGCCTGTTAATACATAAGTTTGAAGCCAAAGAAAATTCCCAAAATATTGAATCCTCAAAAACCAATTTGCTGCTGTTCAGTTTATCAGAAAAATGCCACCGACTCTCTTCCTCGCCGTTCAATGCTTCCAGTGCTCCACTATGCAGGTGTCTCTCATTTCTTAATCTTTCAACAATCTGTGTTTAATCCCCATTCGATTGGCCTATCCAATCTGAATTTCCGCGTTTAAATTCAGGTAAAGCAGAGGAAGAAAAGCAACAATTGGACATGCGTGGTTTGCAACCAGAAGCAGTCGGTGAGGAAAGTTTTTTCCCAGAGTTACATGGCTCAAGACGTCCGCAAGATCGTGCAATCCTTCAATATGTCCCGCAAGCTCGCCGATGAACAGTCTGCAACCCTAACTTCACCATCTGAGGCTGGCCTCTCGGAGGATCAACAGAAGAAGAGACGCTCTGATTGGAATGAGTATCTCGATCCAATAGACGATGGGAGCAAGGAAAATGCAGAAGAAGAAGAAGGTATTGTTTATTACTGGACAAATTCTCCTCTGCCAAAAAATGGCTGATTCGTTTTTGAAGTTGTAATGAACATATTAATTTTGCATCTGTTTGTTGAATTCGTCAGGAGATGATGTTGGACCTAAGATTGTGACAGAGTTGCCCAAAGAGCTGTTTAAGAAACCCAAACTAAAGAACTATCCTTCTGGGTTTGATGCTGGAAAAACTCATAATAACTCCTACAAACCACTTTTCTCAAAGAGGAAGTCCAATCATGGCTCCTTTCCTCAAGGTAATGAATTGTCGAATTCGAATTATTCACAATTTTACTAATTTGATTCTACAGACTGCTGTATCATTTTGAAGGTGTGATTCACCATGGTTATCTAGTCATGTTTTCGGCTTTGAAGTTAATACATTAATCTATCTTATCAGTTTCCAGAGCTTTTCTAGAATTCAGGTGATTGCATTCAGTTGCTGGTAATTTTTGCATTGTTATTGAATTGCAGGAGAGGGGGGAAAGAAGCATCAAGCTCCCAAGGTCATGAGCCCTAATGTATGGTGCGATTTCATGACAAAAGGTTATAACCGGCCAAGGACTAGTCAGAGTCAACCAGAAAAGGGGATTAAGGGTTCCAAATGGGATGCCTACATAATTGACGACGAAAATAATTTCAAAGAGGGAAATTCTGCAGAAGCTGATGTTTGGGAGACAATGGTGGATGATCACAAGGTAGAGGATGACATTCATCCTGATATCATGTAAACATCCTCTTTAAACCTCTCCTTCCTCTATGCAATGTCAAGCATAAGAAAGTACAAAATTATGGATACTTTGACTCGGTATGTGTTATTAAAACGAATTTCCACACTAAAGGCTAATGTTGTCAATAAATTGGTGCTTCAGGTTTGCTAAAACCGATTTCAGATGTAGAAAGACCATCATCTTTAAGTGCCTAACTTTTAAGAAATAATCAACAATACATTGATACTGTTGAATGCAATAGGTAATGAAATACAAATTTACAAGTTGAAAGATCAGAGAAGAAAGGAATTAATAAGTTGAAATTGCTCTATTGTTTTATAATGCCAGTTTGAGAGAATATACCAAAGAGAAACTAAGGTCTGTTTGAAATGAAGTTTCCAAAAGATAGTTATTGGTTATGCCTTGTCGAATGAAATTCAATATGATAGGCATCTCTTTATAAATAAAGGCTAGTTTCTTGATTCATAATACCTGAATAAAAGATTGAAAAACATCCAAATTCCAAACCAAACTTCTACAGCAATGTTAAATAATAACAGTACTCTAAGCAAAAACCAAAAATCTGAAAAATCTTAAATCTAAACTCTGCGAATCCCAAAACAATAGCCTAAAAGTCTCAGAAATAAGATTAAATTAAACAAGAAACCCTGCAAGCCCCTTGAAAAGAATGATTCCTCATCAAGCCCCATAACAGAGGACTCGTAAAGGACAAGACAAAATTTGTATGAGACCATGAGAAAAGATGTGAACTTGCACATCAATCACTCAATCCCAATGAACCGAGCTGATTACCGACACTTGAGGCGCTTGCTTCTCGAAGCACCTGCATTGCCTCAGCAACCTTTGTTTTCAGCGCATCAGGTGACTCAATGAGATGCAGCACCTCGGTTTGATCCATCTCCAGCAACATCCCAGTTACCTTGGCCACATGATGGGGCTGAAGACGCTCCACCAGTGGGTAGAGATAAGGTATGATTCATACTAGGTATGATGAACATTTCGAAAGGATAGGTTGAGTTACCTCGATTCGTTTCTCTGGGGATGCAGAAGCCAATGCTGATGCAAGAGTCGAGATGCTTACCGGTTGATGTCCATCAATTTTTCATCATCAATGCTTTCATCAAGATTCTTCAGATACAAATTTGCAGCCTTCAGTTTCTCATATTTGTTAAGTCTTTCTAGTTCAAACTTGGCTCTCCACTCTGCCTCTCTCTCCGATTTTCTCTGGGCCTTTCCAACATACCATGTTTTTTCATCAAAAGTGGCGCCATTCAATTTCTCAACCGCTGTGACAGCAGAATCTGGGTTCTCAAAGTTCACAAAACCGAAACACCTAGATTTTCCACTTTCATCCTTCATAATAACTGCACTAGTAATTTTACCATACTCACCAAAAATTTTCTTAAGATCCTCATCGGTTGTAGACTCAGACAAATTTTTAACATAAAGATTGGTAAACTTTGGTGATCCATTAGCCTGAACTCTCTCCTGGCGTCGAACAAACAGTCCCACATAGACTTGTTTATCATTAATCAACATAGCATTAAGCCGTTTGATTGCATTTGCTGCAGATTCCTCACGATCAAACTGCAGAAAACCATATCCCTTCGATTGACCATTGTTGTCAACAGCTACCTTGCATGAAAGGACGGTCCCAAAAGCAGCAAAAGTATCATGCAATGCCTTGTTATCAATCGATGAATCCAGGTTCTTAATAAAAACGTTAGCAAATCCACTTTTTCTGATACTTGGATCTCGAAAAGAAAACATGATCCGAATCGGTTTCCCACTCAAAGGCGTGAAATTCAGAGCCTCCATAGCATTAGCAGCTGCATTTAAAAATCATAACATCAATCACAGGGTACAAAATCACAACTAACAGAGAAGACTTGAGCAATCTGGCTAAACAGATCATACAATTGGCCTTCGTTCACATTGAGCTCCAGATCGCCGCCATCGGAAACTCCACAAACAAAAATAAAAAAGACTATCTCCGGAATTAAAGAGGAGGAGGAAGAAAAGGAAAGGATATTTAAGAAGGAGAAAAACTAGGGTTTGGTAATCCAATCTAGAAAAGGAAATTTGGAAGGGAATTGGACAGGTTAACTCTGATGAGAGAACTGAGAAATTAAGGAAATAAAAGAGGAGAATGAATGAATGAGGTATATATATGTGAGGGACAAAAAACGACAGAAACTATCCGCACGTGTGATCTTTTTTCTTTTTAATTTGTGACGTGGCATTCCACGGTTTGATTGACTTGTAGTTTAGGGAGAACTTTCGTTTCGTCGTTTTATTCGTTTTGTCGTTTACATAAGGAGAAGAGCCTTTTGGCGTTTCACTGTGTTGCTCTGCCGTTTATTATCCAGATTTCTTCTTTATTCATTTTTTTTATCGTTGTATTTATTTTATTACTTTTCAAACATGAAAACTTTGTACTAAAATGGGAAGCATTAGATGTGGCCATCACATAGTAACTTTTTTTTAACGAAAATCAAAACTATTAATCACAAAATCGGGCTAGTGGTAACTTTGTTTGCGCAAAGTCGGGCTCATCTTATGCCTCGGTGATTGAAGCTGAGCCCTCTCGGTTATGGATGCTCTTTCATGGTTGAAGAATTTGGGCTATCAACAGGTTATCATTGAAGTAGACAATTTAAATCTCTTTAGGTCCATTGTGTTTTATGAGCCGGGTTTTCCTATTTTGCTGCTATCATTTTCACTGCTATCATTCAAGAGTGTAGACAATTGGCTCTTTCCTTTACTACTGCTATTTTTAGCGTTGTTTCTAGAGAAGCTAACATTTTGGCGCATTCTTTAGCTAAAGCTATTTATTTTGATGAGGTAATGGGGGAATGATTATTTGAGCCTCCATTTTGTGTTGCCCGTCTTTTGACTTAATTAATGATAATCCTTTTTCCTAAAAAAATCACAAAACAATTTGAACCACGAGGACAATGAATATAACTTCAATGTAACAAATATATGAACAAAAAAATGGTAAGAGCTTATACCGCATCATCCATTATTCTATCGAAGAAGCTACTTTGATTTAATTGATAATTTTTTATAAAGGGTTTCTTTTGAATAAATAGGAGCATTTAAAGAAACCCTAACAGCCATTTATCTGTTTTCTCAGCTAAAGTTCATGAATGATATACAAACTTTAGTCATATTAACATAATAGTACATGAGTTTAAAAATAAATATAAAGATACATAGATTTTGATTATTACTAACATAATGATAAAAAAACAATTATATCCCTAAAACACAAAATCCAAAACCCAATTATCCAAATTCCCTCCCCTTTACTATGAAAACCTAGCTCATTCCTATCCGCTGACACCTCTCTCCCCGCCAGCACAACATAATTATTTGTTCGATAACTTGGAAAAACCTCATCATATTCTTCTGGAACTTTACAAAAATATATTAGACTGCTCTCTAAGTACCACATGCCAATTTATTATTTGGAGAAATAAAAATATTAAAGTTATATCTTTGAAAAATAAAAACTAATCACAAGCTGACATATAACATTTAAGAAACAACTCGATACATTTTCGCTAAGTTTAGACGCAAATTGAAACATGCTTAAAATTAAAATGACACTTTGAAAGGTTAAATTATGTATTAGCCTTGTTACGTTACAAGATAATAGATTGATATTCAACATTTAGTTTTGTTTCACTACAATTAAAAAGTGTCTAGTAGATGGGGATGAGCATGGTTCGAATTTTATCTCCTTCACAAAATCCTATTTTCTCAAAAAAAAAAAGTGTGGAAGTTTAATTAAATATTATATTCATCGGATTTACTTTAAAACAAAATTACCTTATGGTGAAATCACTGTTCCATTTGATATGTTAGGTGAGACTATAATATTTTAAGTTTTATCCATCTCAGTTGGTATTCATGCATTTATATAAGAAGTGATCAAATTTATAATTTTTATGATACAAAATACCAATCAATCATACACTTAAAGACCGCCGAATGAAAAATGCCTAGAATTATCCATTATATAAGTTACAGTGGTGTTTTAACAGAAGGATAAATTTTTAAAAAAGTAACATGAAATTTCACTTATTTGTAAAAAAAATTTTGAGGTTATTTTTTTTAACAAAAAGAGTTCTAAGGTTTCAAAAGTACTGCAAATAGAGAATTCCAAATATCAAATATGTTATAAAAATGGATAATTTTATTAATTTTAATCTAATTTATGGCATAATCAATAAAAATATAATACATAATACAGGTAAATTTTTATAACTTTTTTAATACTTTAGATAATTTTTTAATTAAATTGTAATAATAAACTTCAAAAAAATTATAAAGGAAATTAAATAATCATCTAAAAAACACTCAAATTCTGACTAAAATTTTTTAAACAATATAAGTAAACATTGAATTATTTAAAATAATTAATATAACACCACTTTTTTGAGACAAAAGTTTCTATTTGAATTTTTTTTTTAAATCTCATGACTTTTTTTTTTTCCAATAAAATTTCTTAGAACCTTTTATATAAATGAGTGAAATTTTAAGGTACTTTTTTTTTTAGTTTATCTTTACAAGAAGCCATTCTCACCTAGAACGAATTTTAAAAAGCCTGCTACAGCTCCAATGGAATATTGCACGAGCAGATAAACAAGAGCGTAAAAATATGAAAGCATGATTGTATTTTATTTGACGTTTTGTTTGAATTGTTTTTTGAAAACAAAATACAAAAAATACATAACCTGCTATTTCGGGAAATTTCAATGTTCAATAATCAATACAACCTGGGATCAGTTGCCCTTCACAACATTAGGACGCAGAATCAACAACCAATCTATAATAATGCTGTTGTTAAATCATCAAAACATACCGAATTCTCGTACCACTTTCACATCTACATCTCTAGTTGTGCTGCGTTGCTACTATGTTCTCTCATACCTGTTTTCTGCCCTACCATTTACCACATTTTTCATCATTAATTCATGTGCAGCACTAGCAATAGAAGCAGTTTATCATGCAAATTCCCAGTGAAGTACATCTATATTATTGTTTGAAAGCTGTCATTTTTTCTAAAGAAATATTCATGTATTATAACTAAAATTCGACCGAGTTTAGGCACACTGGAAACTGAAAAGCTGAAATGTCCTAATGTGGTCATCAAGAAGGTATCACCATGTACTTTCAACTTCTGCACATGAACAGTACATCAAAACTTCAGAACATGGTGTCTCAATACTGGCATATGTATTATATAAAAACTCGAACCACGTTATAGAGAAGTGTGCCTAAACCTCGAAACACCGACACATTAAGGTACATAGTGAAATTTACATTAGTTGTGATTCACAACTTGATACAGTAGTTTTCAATTTCATAAACTCATTTGTACATTTAGCTAACAGTCTAACACAAATCAAGTAGTCAGCTGAGAAACTTGAAAAGAAAAACTAACCATTAGAATTGTTCATCCTTTTATCAGGGAATCTTCTCCAAAAAATAAAAGTAGTTCTTTCATCTTTTAACATGGATAAATGATATTATGATAATGAAGCATAAAGCTGAGAACAAGTATATTTGTAATCGCCATTATTAGCCTTAAACTCCAAAATAATCAGATGCTATAAACATATATTCACTCACCTGTTATCTCTATTCAATAAGACTAGGTAGAGAGGATCTTGAGAAGAAAGCTGCAATAGCTGCTGAACAATATAGGCGCAAGTACTGATGCTGAAACATTTGGAACATCAAACCATCAGTTCTTGATTCAGAATAACGCCGTTTTATATTTCGATTACAAATCTCCAGTCTCCATGAGATAACAAGACATTAAATTAAATTTAAAAGTCAAAATCATAAAGAATTATTACCTGCCAAAACAAACTAATAAAGTTATCCACAAGAATGAACTGAGCAAACTTGATTCCTTGTATGCCACCCACACCTAAGTCAATCAACAAAACCAAATTACTAATTTGAATTGCGGACTGATAAATTAGAACAGAAGAAGAAAGGGAACACAAAATGTTTATCCTAACGAATTTGATAAAGAAACCACCACATATTAACTATATATCCTAATGGCAATAGATCAAATATCAAGACAACATAGATGGGCTTTGACACAGGATAAAGCCTATTGGTTAAAACCATTAAACCAGTACTGATCCACAATGCAGCTACACAATAAATTATTACTTTTCAAAATCATACAAGAATAATATGAGAGAAGGAATGAAATTATTTACATACCGAAAGCGCAGTGACATTTATATAGAAATCAATTAGTGTAGCAGTCAGCCACCTGCAAAATTTCAGCCACGAAACACAAATACAACCTTAAAATTGTGAAACAGTGAAAGCAGATTCCAACTATAGTTGTAGTGTGAAAAAATAAAACATGTCCATGAACATTTCTATAATCTAGACAAGAGTCCTCAACATTTTGATAGAGAAGTACTAGGCCCAAATTAACCTTTTGGCTCATGACCCAATGATAGAAACTAGCTCTTTGATTAATAGAAAACTAAGAGAAACAAGTGAAATTGAAAGATAGATGAAGCTGAAACTGATTACAATGATAAAAAGGAAATAAAAAAAAAGAGAAAACACTCAAGAGCACTCTCTCTTCCCAGGGATTTCTCCCTCTCTCTCGGCTGCTAACCAAAGAGCCCAAAAGTGAAAATGATTTCTTCTTTCTCCTCCCCCAAACCGCACACCCTTGCTCTCTATTTGTAGTACTGTCCTGATAACTAACTTGGCCAGCTGTAATATTCCTAAATATTCTAAAATAAGTATTCTATCTTTGGGTCAAGAGCCAAAAGGTTAATTTGGGCCTAGCACTTCTCTATCACATTTCAACAAATAATATGCAGTTACACAGTCACGTCCTGCATAAAGTCAATTCTCCTTTAGTTGAATATTTCCTTACGAGGCTATTCCTTTAAGAAATGGAAAGCCAAATAATTAAGCACTCTTGTTTTGGATTCAAGCACAAGGAATATACATCTAATAATCACTGAAAATTGCTTCAACTTCAATAGTTTCGGTGAAATATATTTAAAACTAGAAATTCTGTAAGAGAATACATGACATGATCATAAAATATCAAACCAGATGACGTTAAATACTTAAACATGGTCTTGTCCTTATAAGGGGGTTGAAACTTACTACCAGAACAGCAAAATCATTAGCAATTGATGCGTGAAGGTAAGGGCTACGCCTGAATCTATCAGGGAAATGTTTCACATTTGAAAAACCAAACCCATAACGCATGCACTTGAATTGGCAAGTAAAATTACTAAATGACAATCTGTGATACACTAACTAACCCCTCATATGACCAAAAAGATCCAAAAATGAAGGGTTGACTTCTTGTCACTTAATATCTGACTGCTAGTGCTGCAATGTTGAAATAATGATCCACAATTGAGTTAAGATTGTATTGTTATTTAATATAAGTTTTTAGGAGTTTGAACTAGCCATTAAGATTATGAAATCAGATTGTTAGAGGCTTCATTGTGTAACACCGTCAACTCATGAATAAGAGAGTTTGAGTTCAAAAGTTCTCCATTTTGCCTGCTAAACAATCCTACATACTAAATTTCAGTTCCAATTACATATAAAGTTTACAAACAATTGCAAACGAATGGCAACTACCAACGTTGGATATAAAAGAAGATCTAGATACAGAGGAAGAACTTGCCGATATTATATCAGAAACAAGAGGCTATAGCAGCAACAGAAAGATCAATGGTAACAAAACATTTCTATTCAAAGTAATGCATATAGATATAGGACATAATAGCTTCGTTTTCTACAGATACTGAGAAGAAATGACGAAGTCATGTTTAATACTTAAAAACATCAACAGAAGAAAAAGGAGTGAAGAAATAAAGAATCTTACGGAGTAAGTAGCTCTTTACGGAAAGGTGAACCATCAGTTATAATAGTGTAGATCAAAGTTCCCAGCATCAAACAACCCAAAATGCTAAAAGTAGTTCTTGCAACCAAGACAGGGGAATGCTTCCTTTTCTGTTCGAATCCATTCCTATAAGCAGAGGATTTCCAAGGCACAAGTAAATACTCGGCGAGGGACTAAGAAAATTATGCATGTGCTGAAGGGAAAGTTATTTAAATGCTTTCGTCTTTTTCTTTCCTTATGTGAAACATAAACCACACGCACAAAAACCTTAAGCTCAACTTTTTGAATTATACTGGAGTGAAACTGGAGACAAGGGCTACATGTCAATCGACAGCTTCAATTTCCGATCTAAAAGTTGGTAGAAGAAACAGTAATGTAGAGATACCCAGAAGCTCAGTGTACATACTTGTTTTCAGGACGCAGTAGAACATGGTACATAGGATCTTGTCTAGATTCTTCAGGTGACAATTTGAGAAATTGAATGAAAATGTATCC
>CAOJBJ010217045.1:0-16188 GCA_948291685.1 Euphorbia celastroides
CGACACGGATCGCCAATGTATGAAATTACCGATTCTCAATGGTTGATTATATTGTATAAAAGTAGATACGTTAGATAAAAAAATATTTTAAATTTGAATAGATTAAGTTTCAAATAAGTAATTTTAATCCATATACCAAAACAATATTAATTTGAAGTACAGATAGCTAGGGACCAAACCATAATATTTACATAAAAAAACTTGATCAAACGGTTCGACTCCAAGGAAATACATCCACATGCGATAGACTGAAGCACGGATTCTGGCTCTAATACAAAATGTAGCGTCCGGTAAAAGCAATGACATAACGAATCTCCACACATGGTATGATATTGTCCACTTTGGGCTTTAAGCCCTCATGGTTTTGCTCTTGGACTTCCTCCAAAAGGCCTCGTACCATTGAGGATAGGGGTTCATGCTTATAAGCCACACAAATTCCTCCAATCTTTCTATGTGTGATATTTGTTTGCCCAACATTCTTCCCTTCGAACAAATATCCATTGAGCCTCCCCTCGACCGATCAACCATCCACTTTTAATCACCTCCCTGAATCAACACGATCTCTAATGTGATGGAGGCACGCGTTACATAGAGCATCAGTGGAGTACGCGGATCTTGATCAGCATTGATAGGCATAATTTTGTAGTTAATATTTCAGTAATTAAAGTTGGTAACTAGTAGCAATTATGAGTTTTTAATGGGAATTATGAGCAAATTTCATGTTACAAGGAGATTAAGGCTGCAGCTAGAAAAAGGAGGGAAATCTAATGTTTTGGGCGCACAAAATGGTTTTATATGAAAAATTTGTGATATCAACTTTTAAGGACATCAGTTTTAATAGCAATGTTAAACATATCCTAAGTAGGGAATATTTTGCTATCACTATAAAACATGATACATGTTTCGAGTGTGTTTTGCAAAATTATACTTGTTAAAGTTTTTCTTTTCAAAAGGGGTCCAATATTAAAAGTTTGGGAAAACGGATCCCTACTATTACCTCACAACAAAGGTAAAAGCAGTTCAAGCATTGAGCTATAATGGAGAGAAAGAAAAGGCCCATCGAGGAAAAGAAAGAAGGAAAAGTGTTGGTCAAACTGTGAAAATGAATACGCAACCCAAAAACTAATCACGCCCTAAAGAAATTATTACGAATATTAAATCAATATTTTAGTGATTAGTCATCATTCTATTTAACTGTCTAATGGAAAATTCTAAACAGATATTTCCTACAATTTGCAATGAAATAAAAACTATTTATGGTGCCTATTCATAGGAACCTATAGATCTTAAGATATGAAAACAAGATCTCGTTCTTAAGCACCCAAGGCTTAAATATTTTTTTTATCATTTGGTATCAGTTTCACTTATCGACTTATCCACATCAAATAGTGCACGAGCTCACATAATAGACACCTCCATTTAAATCCTTAGGGCTCAAATTTGCAGTGTCAAATAGATTTTTTTTTTTGAAAAACTTTCAGAGAAACGATGAGTTCTTGTGATGAAAAAAGAAAAGGGAGGTTAAAAATTTCGGCGTTGAATAGATGCCTAAGAGCATCTTTAGTAGATAGTGGAGCATACGACTATGTAGTATATGAAATAGAATTCCACATTGATGAAATGGCAATAATTCTAGAAATAGAGAATGTGTTTTCAAATATGTATTACACTAAATAGTCTATTCATCTAAAAATCTACAATTAAATAATAATATAAAAGTTCCTAACCAATAGTATAATAAAATAACAGTTGATATGTATACGGCTTTACATATATATCTTTTTTTAGAAATAAGGCTTTAATACTGATTGAAAAAGACAGTATGAATGTGGAAAAAAATTAAATGAAAACGACTTCACAATCGCATAGACCTTTTTTCTTTTTGGTAATTTACTAATTTCATAGACGAAGTCTCGATAAAATAGTGGACCATATTGATAGCAAGTCATAATTGCAATTAAAATAAAAGACTTCAGACTAACTTGGAACGTAAATTAGACGATACAATTGGCTATAAGAAACCTCAGCATGCAGTGCACTCAATGAACAAATTACAGTAACAGCAATAATGTCCCTCTTTGTTCTTCTTTGCTTCCATTTACTTACCCTTGCTTCTGATTATTCATATCTTGCTTTTAATGAAAAGGCTGAAGCGTTTTTGAGCTGGAAGTCTACTCTTCAATTTGTTAATAATCAAACCCAAGCTGTGTTACCTACTTGGTCTCGTTCTACTCCTCTTTGCAACTGGTCTGGTACACTACGAGAAATCGAGCTTTTTGTGGCAATTCTTATTGTCACAAAAATGAACAAAATTGTCACGTATAACATTATGTGACAATAATAAGTTGTCACGGTATAACTCTGTTACAGAAAGTTTGCCTATTTTTTTCATAAAATTGATGTCACAAATACAGAAATAATTTGTGACCATAATTTTTGTGACAACTTTTTTTGTAATTGAAAATAAACCATTGTCGTCACAAAATAAGGCCCTTGTCACATATAATACATCCAACTGATCTAAAACGTGACAATTTTAAAAATTGTCACAAGAAATACATTAATTTGTGACAACAATTTTATGTGTGACAACAAAATTTTTCTTCTATGACAATAAAAGTTGTTACAAGTGAATATAATGTGACAATAAATATTGTCATAGAAGATTAAATGATTGGTGACAACATTTTCTTGAACAATCTTTAGTTACGAAGTTGTACGTGACGACACTTTGTTGTCACTCACAAAATATTGTCACAAGTATTACAACATTTGTGACAACATTTTCAATTAAGAACCATTAGTTACAAAGCTATATGTGACAACTATGTTAGTCTACTCTTTGTTGTCACAGTTGCTTATATGTGACAATTTTTTCTCTTTTTTCTAACAACTTTGTAGTTTGGATTGAAGGAAGCTCAAACAAATAGCAATAGAGAATAGCAAACCAAAAATCAATGAATCAAATACTAATAAAGAGGAATACAAAGTAATAATTAAAAGGAAACAATAACTAAACAAAAATGAAAGAATACGAAGTAATGCCAATAAAAGTTGTATTTTGTTAATAGCACTGATATAAGAAAAAGAGTAGACTTGCCATACCTAAACAATTTTACTCTATCACCAACTGAATTCTGCAAATCAAATCAAAAGACAGGTGTCTTGAAAACTGAATTCAGACAAAAAAATACACAATTATTGCATTTGGAAGAGAGCAACACAGCAACTACAAACAAATTTTCTACAAATCACAGAAATCGATTCAACAATAAATGGCACAGACATTTTCTAGCAGCAACTTAAGGAAACCATAACAATTTAATCAACCCCAAAATGAAGATATATGCATCTAGAGTCGCAGTAGCCAAAATTGGAACAAGAAACAAAGAACAGTCCTATCAAAATAATAGTCCTGTTTTAAGCTAAAATAATCATATGATCATAAGAAGTTATCTCAAATTAAAATTCATCAAATTAAACAAAGCAAGATCCATTAGAGTATAAAAATCACGTGCATAGCCAAGTAAAATAAGTCTTAAAAAGTTAGTAAAAGAAATAGTTATTGATTAGCAATCCTATAACAAATGGCGTAATTTGGGTACTTCTATCTCCCATTGACTGTAATTTAGGATGGCTCTTCAACTGGCTAATCTGTGATAATTAGAGATAGAGGTCCTATGGGCCATCTTGCAACCAATATCTTATAAGTGAGACGAAAGAAACCAATAAATATGGTCTAATTTATCATAAATAATGAGCACCAAGGGAAATTAATGAAGCATCTACCAAAACATGCGCTCATCTTTAGAAAAACTAACTATTTGTCTCTCCAATCACATATATACTAGTCTTCAATTATCTTCAAAATAAAGCAGAGATTATTCACATAAATATAAAAGTAAAAAACCTCAAGGAAAAAGAATAACCCAATTATAGACACAACAATGTTCTTGAAAGAACGTAGCACAAGTTTCTTCTAGCTTTCTCAAAGTATTGAGTAAACAAAAGCTAATTAACTAGTTCTTACGATGTACTTATTTTAGAGCCTAACCTATCAAAATTTGGTACATTATGGGCTACGCTTAACAATATAAATTTGAGATTGTCATAGTGTAATAAATTAAAAAAAAAATATTTAATTTTGACCATCTCACGATGTGTCTAAGAAAGAAAATTTTAGCAGCTTAGATAAGAAAAAAAAATAATTTTGATTATGCTTATCCTAACTTCAAAACTGCAGTTTCAGACTATGCATTGTACTTGTTAAATTAATTCTTACTAAGAAGAACATAAAACTGACATTTATGCAGTACTTTTTAAAAGCAAACAAATATACAAATTGCAGTATGCCTCCCTTCTATGAATAATGTATTAAGATAATGAATGAAAAGAAGCCTAAGCGACAAGAAGCTATTTAAATTACAGAACTTAGAGATATTCAAAACCAACAAAAGATTTATTAACACCAAGTCCATTAAACTCAAACAGTCATTTTAAGCCAAATACAAAATAAAGTAGAGGATACCCACATTAGCTCAGAGAATGAGAAGCTCTTCAAATTTAATCTTTATATGGTTCGGGAATTTACTAACAACAGCAAATGTCTTGGAGGTTGGACCAGTAGCTCAGGGAAACAAAAAAATTTGTTAACAAGATATAGAATAAAAGAATCTAAAATGTGAGTCACCAATGATCATGTGCACATAATGACATTCCACTGAATACAACTCCAAGTTTCTCAACCAGAAAAAAGTTCAAATAATATAGATAAAGCTCACTTAGCCATAATTTCCACAATCAAAGCCGCTGAATACAGTCAAGAACTCAATGATCAAAGCCATTTAAGAGCATATCCATAAACAAGAATAGCAAATTTCCATGTGCTATGCCCTTTAAAAATGTTTCCTTCAATCACAAACCTTGCCTTTCCCATGTCAGACCTCTAAATTCTAAAGTATAGACCTCTAATAACACATGTAGCTTCCATAAACAATTGTGCTATCGAAATAATCTGAACTTACACTTGGGGCATTAAAAAGTTAAAAATGCACAAGACAATTTGAATGAAATGCTAATGCTAATGAAAGCAAGAGCCAATCAGAATGAATAGTGCACTCACAGTAGTCAATTAGTAGTAGAAGGCAATTGGAACAAGCCCTCAACTGAAAATTTGATAAATTATGCATATCCATTCCCATTTAACCTAATGCAAAATAAAGAAAGGAAACTTTTAACTTGAACAAGTATCCACTTAAGCATAAGTAGCCATACATATCCACAAACAGAAATAATTCAACATCCAATCGAACTCAAACAGAGAGCAGAGCAAACAAAAAGACACACAATTAACAACATGAGAACTCACACAGCAGCAAACATGAACCAAAAGCCCTGAATTCAAAAACCTAGTGATAGAGGTTAGAGAAGAAAGATCATACCCCAGGCCAAAGTGCACTCCTTGCTTGTAGCACTAGCTTGGTTGGCTTAGCATTTGCTGCCCAGCCACAAAGATCAAGTAAACAGAATCAAAACATCGAACTCGTAATCAATTCATCGAAACTACGCAGATACACCACAAAACCTAACTAAGAACATAAAATCCACAAAGAAGCGAAACACGACTCACAGAGATCCATAATATGATTCCTATAAATCGCGCAGTTATCCACAACAATATCTGCATCAATTATGGGGGAACACAAAATCAAATTCACATAAAAGCAAACGAGCAGTAAACAAATCAAAAAGACAAACGGAGAACAACAATATAGGTGAGAAACAAACCCCAGGCGCAGAGAGTGACGAAGTTCCACTTCTTATTTCGAGTCGCTTAGGCTTCTTGGTGAAAGAGGAAGGTCCGGCGGCGCTAGAGCTGCCTTCGCCGTCGGGAAACATGGTGACGTCAGTGTCATCGGAGCTCAGGTTAGGGAAGACGACGGTGGTAGAGAGGAGCGATTGGCGTAGAGAGGAGCGGGGTGGAAGGAAAAGATAAACCCTAGATTTGAATTAACAGGGCCGCCAAAGTAAATTGCAAGGAGCGGTGATTTTTCCCTCTTTACTATTTTTCCAAAAACTCGACATAATATGAAATCATTTTTCAAACAACAATTAGTAGTAATAGAATATGAATTGTTAATAAAATAAATTTAATTGTAAAAATGATAAGTATTATAAATGTAAAAAATTATGATTATTTTTTTAATAACTAAATAAATCTTTGAAAAAATTGAATTTCAAACTCATAACCTTCCACCAACACATTGAAAGGTGTATCACTTAACCAAAAACCAGTCGGTAAGAAGTTATGATTATTATCACATCATCCAATAACTTACATACTTTTTCTTAATTTTTATTATTTTTCCTATAACTTTATTAAATCACTTACATACCTTTTAGATGAGCTTTCAAATTATCTATAACTTTCTTATATCTTCCTTCTATGATTCATATACTTTTAAGATGACTTGTATTTATACATTTCTATAATTTTTTTATTAAAGAAGACGTCAATAATATTAATCAAAAGTAATTACAGCTCTAATTAAAGGTGGACAAAAGTTAAACCAAATCCTCCTATGCGTCGAAAAATCTACTGCTCTAACTAACAAGTGCAGCAAGATTCATAGACCGACAAACATATGTGATGCAAATAGCAGAGAATTGTGAAATCAGGACCTTACAGTCGCTTATAATCAACCCTACTAGCGAAGGCAATTCGATATTATTATTCAAAGCTTATTGCATTTAACGTGTCTGATTCCACAATTACTTGATCTAACTAATGATTTTTCAACCAACTCAAAGCTTCTCTGCAGCTCATCGCTTCTGCTATGAACAGATCACCTCCACCCTCGAGTAAAACAAATCTGACAGCCAAAACTCTCCTAAAAGAGTCCCTCAGGACGCATAAACACATTAAAATGTGTTTATATTGTTTAACAATTATTATTTATGATAATAAAGAAATATTACTATGGAATATTCATAAATTTTTTACAACTAAAGTTGTAATGAAAAAGATTAATAAAAATAGTCTCAAGAATAATTGTTTCAAGTTAGTTATTTTCACAAAAATGATTAATTATTGTAACTAGATTTTTATGCAATTATACAAATTGTTTTTAGTGACAATAGAAAATTTATTGTAATGTATTTCAAATTTTAAAGTTACCACTTAAGTTGTAACAAAAAAGACTAGTTACAAGTCTTAAAATTTGTCATAAAAACATTTGTTTCAAGTGAAATTTATTGTCACAAAATAAATAAATTATTTGCAACATCATTTTATATTGTCACATAAATAGGTTTTGTGATCACGCAAATTTGTTGTAACATATTCTATATATACTGTTACAAGTCAATGTCGTAACAAAAAGTTTTAGTTACAAGTATAAATACATTGTCACCAAAAGATTGTTATATGTGACAACTTTAACTAAAATATTTTGAGAAAGTTTTTTGTGACACTAAAAAAATTTGTTGTAACAAATAATGGGTTTTTTGTTACAATAATTTTGTGACAGGAAAATTATTGTCATGTAAAACATAATTTCTTGTAGTGTTTGACAAGTTCAGGAAATTAAGTGAAACATTTACAGTTATAGAGAGCTGAGGGGTTTTGAAACAATTATAAAGGGGGTCCAAATGGGTTTTGCCTATAATAATGATTTGAACTTAATTGTACTTTATATATAGTGTCCTAAATTTCATATGAAAATAAACTACTAGAAAAAGGTGTTTTATAACGGGATGAGAATGATCCAGGAGCAATATTCCCCATGAATGGCGATAGATGCAAGGTTCTGTTTACTTCTATGATCCATTGATAACATCATTCTGTAAAACAATTGTTTTCTGAAACAATTACAAAAGAAAAAAGAGCAGATAGATAAGAAATTTTAACTAAATCATCACCCTTATAAACCTCCACATTGGTCCTGATTTTCTCAGTTCTTTTTATTTTTTGATGATTTTGTTTGTCGAATGAGATACATATTTGTATTTTGACATCATCTTTTTCATTTTATTGATAAGATTAGGGGTAGATATGTTTCCTGTTAGGTTTGATGAAGATTGAAGAATTATCTGCTCGCACTTCTCGTTCTTTTCAAGTTGTTACCGACGTCATGGCGTTTCTCGCCTAAAGACCTTTCTAATTTAAATGAGATGGAAATAAAATGTAAAACGCATGACATCATGGTGATATCAGCAGTCAGATTTCAAATCATTTATTTTTTAGACATGTCGCTTTAGGATTTATTGTTCGTCTCATTTTTATCTTTTAAACGTCATCCATCATGATATACTTTTTCGGAAAAAAAAAATCGATTTTTTTATCCGTGTTATATCCTAGATTTAACATGATATATCCAAGATATAACAGGATATATCGTTGATATAACACCAAATATCAACATCACTGTATATATAAATTGAAAATGAAAGCAACAATCGAAAAAAGAAGGCCTAATGCATACTTAACCCCCTAAACTTGGCACATTTTATCTTTTACCCCCCTAAACTATTGTTTTGTCCCGCCAACCCCCCAAACTTGGCAAAAGTGTACACAACAGCCCCATCATGCTGACGTGGCAGCGTGTGGATGAGTTGACTTTTCAATGCAAAATTGCTGCCACGTCAGCATGAGGGGGCTGTTGGGTACATTTTTGCCAAGTTTGGGGGGTTAGCGGGTCTTTTTGTCAAGTTCAGGGGGTTGACGGGACAAAACGAAAGTTTAGGAGGGCAAAAGATAAATCGTGCCAAGTTTAGGACTAAGTATGCATTAGCCCAAAAAAGAAAAACATGACATATCCAGGATATTATATCATCTTATATCCAGGATATATCAAGGATATAACATGATATATATGATATATCATGATATATCATGTTATATATATCCTTGATACATCATAATATATCCATAATATCATAGGATATATCGTTGATATAAAATCAAAAATCAAGATCATTGTATAGATAAATCGAAAATAAAAGTAACAAATCGACAAAAGAGAACATAAACTGAAGAACAAGGAAAATGAAATAGAAAAAAGAGAAGATATCGGTCAGAAACGACGAGTTCAATCAGAGAGGACGTTAGTTCACCAGATCCAGTCGATTTTCCGGGGGCATTTTTCAGATCTGGTTTCAGATTTGGTTCCGGTCGATTTTCCAGCGAGTGACGAGGATGACAGCGACGATTAGGGAGACGGAGATGGTGGTAAATGGACGGAAACGAGATTCTCAGATCTGGTTTGTGTCATTCTGACGAGAGAGAGAGATGCGACAGAGGAGCTGTAAAGATCGGGCTTGTCGAGCTTGAAGGCGAAGTCCAACGAGAGAGGAGACCGGAGAGGCGGTGAGGAAGCGGTGGTTCAGCGGAGAGAACAATGGAACTGAAAAAGGAGAAGAGTGGGAAGAAAAAAGAATGGAAGAGAAAAGAAGAAGAATGGAAGAGAGAAAAAGAAAGGAAAAAGAACGTGATACTCATTTAAAAAGTGTAAAATTGGTTATGGAATGTTATAAAAATAATAATGGTTAAATGATCTAATTAATTTCAAAATTTGGTTATAATTTACAATTTCAAAAAAAATACTGCCTTCTTAAAGGGTAGTATGCGAACTATTATTTTCACAATAGACCCCGTTTTATAAGTTAACAAAGAAGATATTTCCAATGTTTAGTTATGCCATGAAAAGGTAATATTGCGCACTTGAACTGAATTTTTACAAGAGAAAATATAGTACTCATTCCTAATAAATTTTGAAATTTTTAAACAAATATATGGTAAAAGAATTTAATAAATTATAAAAACGAAAAAACATCCAAATTTACTCAAAGTATAATTCTTAAATAGTATTTAAATTACAATAATGTTGAAATTATTAGAAAAAAAACTATGTAACATCTCATTCTTAAAAAAATTATTTTTATTGTTAATTTTTTGAAAACACGTGATAATGATTAGAAATTAAACTATGACTCCTACAAAAGTTTTATATCTAAAAAATCTTTATTGAAAATATAAATTCCGTTTTATGAAAAATATATTTCATAATACTCCTTTAAAAAAGCAATGAAATAACAAGCCATGCTTTTAGAATTAACTTAAAAAAAACCTTAACAAATTGACACATCCCGATCTTTCAAATTTATTGTAAAAGCTTATTATTTTATGAATTGGAGGGAGAGGCAAAATCCTATCTATATCTAAGTTTGTCTTCTCTTGTGGATGCACATGATATGGTAATTTATTATCTTACCTTATATATCCAATATAGATGAAACTTACTTACGGCAGTACAATGCATGTTTGATACAATTAATGTGAAAAGACAGAAATATTATTGGAGCGTAGAACCAAAACAATTTAAATGATGAAATGGTAATTTGTAATTATATGTGATTGTTCTATGAATAGTCAGTATCCTTGTAGGAATCTTTTCTGTCAAAGTAAGGCCACCAATAGAATTTTGGGGTTGACATACATATAGTTACAACAACACGGTTGTCACCTTCGTCTTGTATGCTTCGCATCCTTACACATGAATTTATATTTTTTTTACTAAATCCATCAGGACCCCCTGAACTTGTCGACTTTTTTGTCCGGCATTCCTGAATTTTCAAAAGTTTCCCTTGTCCTCCTGAACTTTTTAAAAGTTTCTCTCACCTCTTTCGAAAACTTTCAAAAGTTTCTCTCATCCTCCTAGGTGCCACGTGTCAATTTCTGATTGGTTTGACTTTTCAAACATTTCATCCAATCAAAAGTTGACACGTCATATCCAGGGGGGTGAGAGACACGTTTCAGAAAGTTCAGGGGGGCGAGATAAACTTTTGAAAGTTCAGGGATGCCGGACAAAGAAGTGGGCAAGTTCAGGGGGAGTCCGGATGCATTTGGCCTATACTTTTCCATTTTTTAAGAAATATATTTATAAAATTCTACAAATCTCAATGAATTATTATGCTCAGCTTCACTACACATTCATTTTGGACTGTGAAAATTTTATGATCATACAATGTTATTCTTTAATGTTTATATATAACAAAAAACGAAGATGAGACACTTCAATCAATATCTCTTTTAGTGCCTAGAGATCGAACAACATTGCAACTAGTGTCAAGGCAAGATTGTATCACAAATCACAATACAGTGAGAAACCATAGAATATTAAAGATTTATGTAATGATTGAAGATTGACACTATTCAAAAAATTTTGGAGATAAGGGAAAATTTAGGAGAGAGAAATTGGGAGTATATGAAAAATGCCATCTCATCTAAAATTCATTATACATCAAATATCACCAGGCGAGGAAAAGAAAAATTACATATTTAGTTCCCATGGAGAAAATGAGTGCATTCAACTCCCTTAAACTCTTATATTTGCAATAAAGTCTTTAGATTGATTTATTTCCCAATAAAATTCAATTACCTAAATGAATTAATTCCTTTGACCCGATTAAAACACGCTCACAGGTAGAATACGTATTTTAAACATCTTTCATTTGCACTTAACAGGTAACATTACCTACAAAATTATCAAATCCCTTTTACGTTGTGAAGTTGTGACCAACATACTATAAGACACACTTTAGTCTGTTACCATTAAGGTCTACCAATACTATAATAATTGAGTAGTACTTGCAAAAATATTTAAAATCTTACATTAAGGATATCATCCACTCCTTAGTGTGCCAATACAATTCGGATCGGTGTATAGATTTTAATATATATATATATATCATATTACATTAATATGTGGCGATAATATGTTTTACCTTAAAAGTCACGTATTTTCAGTGGCAAAATTAGGTTGGTGTAGTCGGACAATCGAAGATTTTGTGTCAACATATAGCATAGAAAATGTGTACTGATAAAAAAATTAATAAAATTGAATAATATATTGGATAACTGACAAAAATATATATATAATATATATAACTTTTGATTTAAAAGAAATGTCAACTAACTCAAACTTATTACATAAATAACAAAAACAGTAAAATTATTATCACCAAGTATCTACATAAGTTTAATATTTTCACTTTATACCATCTCCACGCATATGCTTCACATATGCTTTATATATGATTTACAGGATGTTTTACATTTAATTTAGATATTATTCTGAACTGGTTAAACAGATCTAAAAACATCATATTACGCATTCATTTACGTATATATATCCATTACACAACCAATACATATGCTTTACATAAAAAATCTGAATTTGTTTAATAATATAAACAAGTTTACCAATTCTGATTTAAGAAAGAAGAAGAAGATCCATTACACATATTACACGACAAATACATTGTCATTATATGCACTATACATGTCATTCGCACTACAAAAGCATTTTATCGAACATCTTCCTTTAAACATCATTATCTTCATCACTATAGCATCATTTTCATCACCATAAAAAGGCCAAATGCATGATTTAGCCCTCAACATTTGCTTGAAAAGCCATTTAAGCCCTCAAAGTTTTCAAGTGGCTATTTTAATTAGTCTCTAACCTTTTAAAAAGTGCACCGATTCAGTCCCTAAATCCTACGTGGCAACTGACGTGGTAACTTTGACTTTGATGGGAGAGTGGATGACTTTCCGGCGGCACTTTTGCGACGATGACGAACTTCCGGTGACACTTTCCCGGTGACGGCTGAATGCATAAATAGCCCCCTTTAAATGGGCAAGATTTACTACTTTGCACCTTCAACTTTCAAACTGATCCATTAATTCCCTCAAGTTGGTAAAAGCCTACTGATTACCCTCCTTCACGTGTCATCTTCTGATTGGATCGAAAAATAAAAAAATTTGCGTCTTTGAAAAGTCAAACCAATCATATTTTGACACATGACATCAAGAGGGGGGTAATCAGTAGGTTTTTGCCAACCTGAAGGGGTAATGGGTCATTTTGAAAGTTGAGGATGCAAAGTGACAAATCTTGACAACTTGGAGAGGGTATTTATGCATTCGGTCATATATATATTAACTTTGAAAAAAACAAAGCCGTCATAGCCTTCATTCTCTTTTCTTTTTTCTGTCGGGTGATCACATCGATCACCCGGGATTTTTTCAAAAAAAAATCTTAATAAGTTGTAAAGGGTATATTATTATTATTAAGCGCTACATTGTTAGTCAGGATAAAGAAGAACAAAACAAATTGGTTATTTGTTATATTGATGTTTAAATTATATTCTGTATTTACGAGATTAGTCCACATAATTTATATCTTACCGATGTTTTGATAGAAACGTGGAGAAGGAAAAATTTGGTCATTACGATAGAAATCTATTTCATCTCGTATTTCATACAAAATTTATTCCTTTTTTATTCGAAATGACATGTTTTGAATCAATTTTTTTCTAATTTAAGTTTACAAGAAAGGATAGGCTAATGATAAATTTCTATTGGGTAATTGGTGATCAGATTTTCCATTATATATACAAGCTTTTAATGTACCTATAACGAAACCGATATATTGTCATGGCTTAGAACTGAACGAACCAGTCAGTTGGAGCATGCTTGAGAATTGTGGCTGACATTTGAATGTTGTAAAATCAAACATAGACATTGTTTGCAAGTCGTTGGTTGCAGGATAAGATTAGGCTTTGTTATTTATTTTCAAGTTGGTGGTATTGTTGATCTTTAAGGCTTTCCACAATTTAGGCCTCAGCCCAGTTTTCTCATATTCAAATCTCATTGCTTCTTCCTCATTCAAATGAGAAATGTCATGATTCAAACAAAACAACCCACCACTTAGGTTAATTAGCCTTATTGTAAAAAAATCCGAAAAAATGGTTAGATAGTGAAATTGTAACCAATACCTTAATAATTACCTTAATTTGGTTTCACTATAAACAATTTTTCATTATGTTTAATTTTTTTTAACTATGCCTAAGTCTAAATATACCTAAATTTTGAGAAAGGAGTGTGTTGGATCAGTCTCGCTGATGCCCAAAGCTCGTTAAAGGCTGAAGTTTTGCTCTGGCTGAATGTTGCTCAGCGAATGAAGTCTCACAGTTAAGCAAGTGGAGAAAATTAACTGATGGAATTTGATGCTGACGAATTAAGAGCGTCAATCGAGGAACCCTTGGTCAACCCAAAAAGTTAGTTTGTCTCATTGACAGCTACTTTATTCCGACAAAAAGGCACTTCTGACAAAGTATTGCGAGAATCAGGAAAATGACAAAAAGCACGCATCTGACAGCGCCGCGCACAGTACCTGCAATAAGGAAAACCTGCCAAAGATTTCGCAGAACCAATCAGATCACGGCAACAACCTCAAAGCTTGCAACTTCAAAATTCGAAAGATTACAGAGGAAGTTTTCATCAAGACTAATCGGTGGATTAAAGAAAGCTCTGTGTCTAAACGGGCAAATTCATAATCTTAGATTAGCAAATCCAGCCGTTAGAAGGCCCAACGGCTACTTTCAGAATCTCTCTATAAAAGGACGACGACTCGAAGAGAAATCTATCCAGAAAATTGCTTAAGCCGAAACTCTGTTCAAATCTATGCTCAAAGTAATTTTCAAAAAATCTCAATCGTGGGTCTGTTGAGAGAACTGAGCTTCTGCTCTGAGTTGAAAATAGTTGTAATAGCTAGGTGTGAGGCTAAATCTATTTTCAATCTGAGTAGACTGAGGGGAGAGGGTATCCATTCAGTGGGTTAGAGTCTAGGTTGCTAAGGACGGTACTTTGCAATTGGTACAACTCTGTAGAATCCATTCGGTTAGTGTGAGTTTAGGTTGCAGAAGAGGAACTCTGTAACTAGTACAACTCGAGACTTTAGGTTACTGAGGAAGGTACTCTGTAACTAGTATAACTCTGTAAGAAGGCTTCTCCACCGACAAGGAGTAACTTAGTGGATTTAATCTCAGAGAGGGTATCCAGGGACTGGATCACTACACCATAGATGATCTACTGCAACAACGAAAAAACGTTGTGAAAAGTGCCAAATACGTTGCAAAAGCATTTGTTGAAACACTTTTTTGAAAAAAAGTGGTTGGTGATACTTCCCTTGCGAAAAACCGCTTTTGCAACGCTTTTTACTTTTCAAGCAACGCTTAGAAAAAGGGTTGCACAAAACACTTTGTGCAACACTTTTTAACATACTTGCAACCTCTTTGATTAAGTTGAGAAAAATGCCATCACCGTCAAGGTTAACGTCCGTTAATTTTTTTCGAAACACTTTTTTCTCTCAATCACAACCCCTTCACCGTCCGACATTTTTCATTCTGAAACACCTAGTCTACTTATTGTAACACTTTTTCAATACACTTTTCCCGTATTCTAAACACCTTATCCACTTATCATAATACTTTTTATGGCTTGATTGTATCTTCGCAACACCTCATTAAAATTACCGCAACATATATTATATTTAAATTGATTAATACGTAGTTGTGCATTTTATTGAAAAAACACCTAATAAATTTGCAATAACATACAAATATGGAAAGTAAATCTCAACATAAGCATACAAAAGTCTTTGATAATCCATCAATTCTTAATGCATAAAGCATTAACATCACAAAACATGGTTCATAATAAGTTTGATAACAATTCTAAGTTATCATGAGTTCACAAAACATACTTCAAAACAAAGTGCATAAAACAGCTGAGTTCAAACACCTAAACACAAAAAGTGCATAAAACACATCAGTCCTGCATAACACCCTCCTCCACTGAAGCCACATCATCAGCAGCAATTTCAGTTCCAACTAAATTGTTGATGGCATCTAGATTCACTTTAAGACTAGGATTGTCATTTGCAATTTGACTAACTATCAAAACAAGACTTTCTTTCACCTTTTTGTTGATCTTTGCCATCAACTCATTAATATTTGGCATCTGTTGTTGTGAAGAGCAGTTGGTATGCCCTGTCTTGGCTTTCTTTGGTAAAGGAATGTGCCTGCCAACTAACCATGTAGGTCCATGAGATGATTCCCCAGCCATGAGCGCCTGCTCAACACTTTCACTGTTCGCACCAGTTGCGCACAAATTCTCAAGAGTACTCTACAAGAAAACGAAATAAAGTTAAATGTTATTAATCAACAATAGGCAGAAAAAGGAACAAGGAATTAAGCACAACTGTTAAATGTTATCCCATCCTGACAGATGTGAAATGTGTTCAACTCATTTGCAGAAATACAAAAACTCAAGACAATTGACCCCCC
>CAOJBJ010217048.1:0-14157 GCA_948291685.1 Euphorbia celastroides
ATGCTCTGGTGTGGAGAGCGAACCCGTCAGCTCGATGGCGCCCATGTCGAGTTCCTGAGGGGAATTTCTAACCCTCTCGGTATCAAGGTATACTTGTTTCATTTTCAACTGAATAACTAGTGGCAAAACTGTAGGTAACCGAATTGAAACTTATTAAATAAGTGTTGACCTGAACTGAGACTGAAACTTAGTGAAAACGTACTAAAGTGACCTGAAACTCAAACTGAAACTTATTGAATAAGTATTGAATAAGTATTGAATGGAACAATACAGAACTGAATGGAAGATAAGTTGAGAAGAACAGAGCCTAATTCGACCTTCTAGCATGTCCACATTATAGATATTCCATGTTTTTATAAGGTTTTAGGTGACTTTAGTAGCTGAACATTGAGTGTTGTGATGCAGGTAAGCAACAAAATGGATCCAAACGAGCTGGTGAAACTGATAGAGATTCTGAACCCAAACAACAAGCCTGGGAGAATCACAATCATCTGCAGAATGGGGGCAGAGAACCAGAGAGTGAAGCTCCCTCACTTGATCAGAGCGGTTCGCAGGGCAGGCCAAATTGTGACCTGGGTCTGTGACCCGATGCATGGCAACACCATCAAGGCACCCTGTGGGCTCAAAACCCGTCCTTTCGATGCCATTTCGGTAAGTTGTTCAATTCAAATGCATTCTTATGTTAGGTGAATCACCAAGCCATGTACAGCCCACGTAGGCACATTCCCACTTGAGTAAGGCAGTTCAATCAATTAATAGCTGGTCCATTTCGGTCATTAATATTGAAATGCAGGCGGAGGTAAGAGCGTTCTTTGATGTGCACGAGCAAGAAGGTAGCCACCCGGGAGGAATTCACCTGGAGATGACGGGGCAAAATGTGACAGAGTGCATTGGCGGGTCGAGGACTGTGACCTTTGATGACTTGAGCTCACGCTACCACACGCACTGTGACCCGAGGCTCAATGCCTCTCAGTCTCTTGAGCTTGCTTTTATCATTGCTGAGCGCCTCCGCAAGAGAAGGATTGGGACCCAGCGCCTCCTCTCTCTCTTCCTCTAGGCCCCATTTCTTTCCAACTATTTGATGCAGCTTTCGGCCTTTTATATTATATCTTACTTGTTGTCTGGTTGAGTGCAAATTAGCCTTTGAAAGTCTTATTTAGTTTTCTTGGATTGGTTTTTTATGTATTTGTGTAGAATTCAAGTATCGTTGTTGTGTTACAGCAGTTTACATTGCTGTATTCAGGAATGGATCTCTTATGTTGTTTTCTTAAAATTTTCTGGATTTTGCCTTCACCTATGGAACTAGGAGTACTTACAAAGTACTGTTTCCTACGAATGCGTGTTCACGCAATTAACAGATTAAGTTGTTGTTTAATTAAGGGTAAACTTCAAAAACCTCCCCTGAAGCATCCCTGATGTTTTTTTTCAAGCAAAAGCATGCCCTACATTTTGAGGGGTTCGCAAAACCAACCTTTTCCGTTCAAAGTTAGTTAAGTGCCGCGTAACATGGAGGCAAAATAGGAAATGTATAATTTTTTACCCATTTACCCAATCATACAACCCATTGAACCAATAACCCACAACCCTAATACCCAATACCTAACCCTAAAACTGTTATATGCCGGCGCCGTTTGCCGGCGAAAACCAAAACTGTCAAACCCCGCCGCACCCCTAAGCAACTAAATGTTTTTAAATCTGAATAATCATAATTATCCTTAAACAATCTCTAAAAAGAAGTTTCATTATCTAACAAGTCTGTTGGCATTCTATTTATAAGAAAAACTGCATGACCCATGAAGAAATTCCAAAAACTTAAAGGTACATTACTCTTCAATCTTAGACTTCTAGAAACTTGTAATACATGTTGATGTTTTCTTTCAACAACTCCATTTTGTTGTGGTGTTTCAACACTAGTTTTCTGATGTAAAGTTTCATTTGATGAATAGAAATCCGTAAGATCAAACTCTAAGCTATTATCTGACCTCGCTACTTTAATTTGTTTTCCAAACTGTATTTTCACTAAGGCAAAGAAATTCTTTAACTGTACAGATGCTTCTCCTTTAGTTCTCAACATAATTGCCCATGTATACTAGTATAATCATCTACAATAGGCAAGAAAAACTTGTGTCCATCTAAAGAAAGATTACAAGGTCCCCATATATCTACATGTATCAAGTCAAAAGCATGATATGTGACATAATTAGATATTGGGAACTGCAACTTTTTCTGTTTAGACGTAGACAAATATCACAAGCAAAATCACTATCATGCACTTTAATTTCAGGTGACAAATTTTTCAACAAAAGCAATCTTTGTCTAGAAACATGTCCAAGCTTATAATGTCATACAACATCTTTGTTGCACGTAACAACAAAACCAAAATGCAGATCATATAGCAGTAAAAGAATCTAACTCTAAATGATATAGTCTTGCTACCAATTTAGCTGAACCAATCTTCTTCTTGGAAATCCTGTCCTTTATGACACAACCATCTTTGTTAAATGCCATTTCACAATTCAAAGATGCAGTAAGTTTATGTACAGAAAGTAAATTGTAATGAAATTGTGGAACATATAAAACTTCATGTAAAACTACCAATTTACGTATGTAATCGTTGGCTTATGTATCGTACCATCGATGAACTCCAGCTGTTTCTTCGACATAAGAGCCATCTTGAAATTTCTTGCCCAAGTGTGATAATATGAGCTTTCAAGAAGAGGCGAAACAAGCACTAGTGCCGGATTTTATCCAGGGTGCATATAATACGGACTTTTCTCATCAATTCTTGTTTGATTTCTAGCCATTTTGCTATGAATTTAGAAGAAAGAAAGGAAGAAAAGTAGTAGATTAAAAAAAGAATAGTTTCGAAGATTGAAAGAAAGAAGTATAGGCGGATTCATGTTGGTGCCAATGGGTTCATAGGAACCCAATAAATTTTACAAATTTAGTATTAATTTATACATAAATACAAAAATGTCTCCACAAATATGAAATTACGAACCCCATAAATATCACATTGGTAAAAATACTTATTAAAACTTTAGTTTTTGTGTAGATATGAAAATGATACAATGATTTACAATTTTGTGGAATTATATTTTGTAGTTTTAGAATCTAAATTATACATGAATCCTGTACAAGAATAACTAAATACGTTTATGTATGTTGTAGGTTGCCTAGACTAACCCAATGTAAGCCCATTAAGAAGAAAAGCCCGTCAGCAAAACATGGTGAAAACCCTAGACAGAAATAGTGTGTTTAAAGGAAGAGCAGAGGTATATAAGAGAGGCATAACCATAGATTAGGGTTACGCGTGATATTTTTCTCTATGTTCTTCGGTCGTTCTTCATATTCTCTCTGTGTTTTTATGCTGGCTCTTGAGTTTTGCGGAGGTGTATACTTTTTCGAAGAGAAGATAAGTTTCTAGTGAAGATTTAAGGTGTACTCTCTCCTTTTGTGATTACCTGCTCTTGTTTGTCACTGTTTCGTTAAAGATTAGGGTTAGTAATCATTTTGCTAGGGATTCTTCTGTTTCTTGTTTGCATTGAATCTATCTTTGTGGTAACTCAAACATTGTATCCATTTTTTACCGCTTTTAGGCAACCATCAATAAAGCAATCACTAATCTCTGCACACACACGAGAACATAGTCCAGGAGCTGTAGAAGGCACTAGGAGACCTCGTTAAAAATCACGATGTTCTTTATTTTGTTTCTATATTTGATAAACTGTTAATGAAATAGTAAGGAATCGGCTTAAGATTTGAGTAAAGAAACTTTATCATTTTGGTATTAGAGTATGTTAGATTTGTTAGATCTAGGGTTTCTGTGACTCGAATCTTATTTTTGTTTATATTGTATCGCACACTTAAGAAATCTAGGGTTTTGTCTCTCTGTTTCTTAGTTTTTCTTTAGATCGTAATCTTTAATCGAAACTGTTAAGTTGTTGATTGTTCATCTTGCGATCTTGTATCTTTGCGTGTTACAGTATAGGATATTCGATCTTTATTTTTTTTTTATATTGATCGATTCTTTGTGTATTTTCTAGTTTAAGAGTTGTTTAACTCTTGTTTGTGTCAGAAACTAACTTTCCTCTTGTTTGTTTCTGGTTATGTTGTGGCTGCTGCTTATAGTTGGCAATCTCCTAGACTCTGTGAATAACAAACTGGTATAGCAGATAATCTAAATAATAGAGGTAACCTCTGAACTTCTCCTTTTACTTCTTGCATTGATTGTTATTTCAATGTTAAAAGAAGGGCTCCAAGATAAGAGCTGTTAAAAGGTCTGTTTGTAAGTATTCTTTTCTTTACTCTTGATTGAATACTTATTTTCTTCTGTTGTGTTTGCACAGTCTGATAAAGATTCTATCGTCTTGTAGTTAATACTGTGTTTGTATTGTTGTTTGTTAAGATAAAAATCTAATTGTGTTTCTGTATAAATCTGGTAACTGTGGTAGTACTATCTAGTTGATGTTCTTCCTACCCTCTAGTTTATTAGAGTTAGGGAGTCATAGTGATTTTTCTCCTAGTTTAGGTTATTCTATCTGTCATTGTTTGCTAGATTGTTTTCTGATTGTCTGCTTATATAGATCATATAAATGTCTATAGAAAAGGTCACATTAGATAAATTTAATGGGAAATATGACTATAACATGTGGAAAGACAAATTACTGCTGTACTGATGCAGCAAAAGTGCCATAAGGCACTGTTAGGGAAGAATAATCTCCATGAGTCTATGACTGAGGACGAAAAAAAGGAGGCAATGGATACTGCTGTGAGCGGGTGAACCTTCTCTTCCTCACCGTGATTCCCCAGTCGTCGTTGAGAGTCGCCAGTTTGTGGCAGGTTCGAAAAGGATTTACTACCACGGACCTGGAGGGCTGACAGGGGTCACCTGTCATGGCACATACTCGTAGCGGGAGGGAGATCTTGCGTTAGAATCGAGCCTGCGGCCCAGACATCAGGGTCTGAATACCTCGTGTCTCGCATTAAAAAGGACATTGGACTAGCTATGATATGCCAAAACATTTAGTTTAAGAAGACAATCGAAAACTATTGGTTAACAGCAAATCATTTTCATAAAGCAGTTTGGAGTCGCTACCTGGTTCAGCTCACAACCAGGAAATTAACAGAGAAATGGGTTCGGGCAAAAAGTTTACTGATGACATCGATCCAACATTAACAATGATATACCATAAAATAACTCACATTAACGTGTATACCTAGGGTATATTTTATCACATGCTTGCTTTATATACCTTGCGTAATTTAAACAGTGTATAGTTCAGGCATACTTACAAAGTATCCTTAAGCTTGTTCACAATAGAGAAGTCTAGAATCACGAACATATGCTTTATGATGTAATCAATCAATGCAATAAAATTGGGCGTAATAGCCAAGAACCGTCAGTTTAACTTTCCTTGTGGTTGGGTTTTTCCTTTGGGCCAGTTTGGTACCGATTATGTTGATTGTGAGAACTTCGGCAGCACTCCGGGTTGTATTTTGGTGATATCCGAGTAAGATTAGATCTTTACTTCGGCAGAATTCTGACTAGGATCAGAGATTTGGTGGACAATCCCAAGCTATAGGAGGTTATAGAAAGGTATAAGATGCTAAATCTTTTGGAATTTCGGCAGAGTTTCGGGGGAGTTGGTATAGGGAAGGTCCAGAATTGATCCTTGACTATCCTAACAGTGGCTTGCCCAAGATGCGGGGCTTTATGTGAAGTCAGTCGATGCCCAGGTACTAGGGTCTTTCGAAAGCTTCGGGATCGGTTTTTTCGAGGGAAAGACTCGATCGGAAAAGGCTACAATGGCTTTGGAGTGGCTTAGGAAGGCTTAAGAAAGGTTTAGAAAAGCTTAGAAGAGGATTAGAATGTCATCAAGCTTGAATTGATGCTTGAAAGGTGCTTTGGAATGGTGGAAGGAGAGGCCTTTTTATAGGCATCTCGGAGTTGCAATCTAGCCGATCGGCTAGATACACCCTAGACTAAATCTAGTCGATCGGCTAGTTCACACCTATGTGTAGACTAGGTGTGATCTAGCCGATCGGCTAGATTGAACCTTCTATAAGTTGACACGTGGCAGTCATTCAGAGGGTCAACTAGCCGTCAAATGTACAGGACTTTTGACTTTTCTGTAAAAACTCTTTCGGGAGAATTTTGTACTGTTTTCGGGATTTTACGGGATTCGGGTTCTTGGGAGATTTCTAGTTTTTCGGAATCAAGGCTTTGAAACATTTGGGTGGAATCTAATTTCTGAACATTTCTGGAATTTTTGGGAACTCCAGTTCATTTCTGGAATTTTCGGGAATTCCTGGGTTTTTGGACATTTCAAAGTCAGAGCTCTATAATCATTAGAAATCAGGGATTCCGGTCATTGCGGAGTCATGGCTTCAGGGATCATTTTGGAAACAGGGTTCCGGACATTTCGGAGTCAGGGCTCCAGGGTTCTGGGATGCACAATCGATCTTATGCCGGCTCCGTCAGAATTTTGCCCATACCTGGAAACAGGTTAAACATTTCATCATCGGGCTGGGTGGACCATGCTCACAGTTTGCCCCTCGCGCACAAAACTTTTATTATAAGATAATTAAAAGTTATTATGCGCGACTAGTGAGTTCGGTCTAACTGTGGCATAAAACAATTTTGGAAAATAATTTTTTTTAAAAGACAATTTTCTGAAGCAGATAAATCGTCGAAATTCACCGCGGATTGTGCATTTATCGATCCGTTATGGATTCGTGCAATTTTGAAAATTTTTCCGATGGGGAAATACATTTCAGTATCCGCTGGGGATAAAACATTTGTTTCCTTGGGAAACGTGAAGCGATCCGATCCACTGGGGAAATCGGTCGTGACATTCAATAGAGTTGGTCCGTCATGGATCCATACTCGGATTTTGACAATTTTCCAGTGAAGCTATGAGTTGATCAATTTATGATTCGAACTCGAAAAGCGCGCCAACTGGGCTATGCAATTTTTAAAAATTTTGGTCCACCCATCTTTGAAAAACATTTTTCCATGCAAGGATGAAAAAATTCGGGCATCGGGATGTCCCAGGAAATTAATTCTTCAGAAAACAATGCAATTCATGAGAGAGATCTTACTCTTCAACATCCAATTTTGTCAGCCAATGCGTCGTTTCAGATGACGGTATGCGTTTTTACCTGCAATCAATATATGCAAATGCAAACATAATAATAAATATTAAATGTAATGTTATGTGTTTTAAGATCGGATTTGGGACTTGTCCTCTCGGTTCGAGGAGATGCAGCTTGCCTATCGATCGGGTGTTCTATTGGAGAACTTTGGTTATCCTCCATTTCCAGACGATGGCGGTTTCTTTCAGTAGTGTAGGCCTTCGGCTCTGCTTAGCCATTTTTTTTGAACATTAGGCTTGTATGAACACTTTTTGGTTTCATGAAAAGAACCCCTTTCTTTCCATTGCAACTGCTTTCGCGTCTGAATGCTGAAAGAATTATTTGTCTTCATTAGAAAATTGGTCGATCGGCCATTTGCACTTTTAGGCAACTTTTGCTGTACATTTTGCTGCGGGCAAATAACATTATCTGACTGATGCAATGTCTCGTCATTAGTGTAATCTAGCCGATCGGCTAGATTTCCATTTGGCCTTATCCCGAAAATTCTTCTATAAATAAAGGCACGCCCAAAATGTTTCTTCACACACTTTTACTTCTTCCTTTTCATTTCTCTTCCATTTTTCAGTAAATAAGTTGTCTGTCTTAGTTACTGAAGTAAAGGCTTTTCTGGCGACAGTTTCTGATCAAGAGTGGCGTCGAGTCGAGCAATATGGCTTATGGAACATGCAAAATTTTCTCAGATTCCGCTAAATGAGAACTTCCTACAGGCTGCAACAAGCTTGTGGGACTCGGTCGATCACGTTTTCCGCTTCGGTGAGAATGAGTTGTGTCCAATGTTGGAGGATTTTGAAGCAATTTTGAACATTCCTAGCAACAGAGATATTGTCATTCCTAGGTTCCATAATCAGTCTCGTCGTGAGCTGGGGAAATTCTTCAAGCTACGCAGACAACTTAAAAGTCTCGTGGTGAATGAGGATTCTAGCCTTAACTTGAGAGGAGCTCTTCAAGTTTGCCAAACACTGTCTCCATCCAAGGAGAGCTGGGTAAGGACCTTCACCTTTTTTTTATCTTTGGATGTTTTCTGTGTGAGACAGATGGAGACACCTACAGCTTTGAGGTCATTCCCATTCTGGAACAAATGAGATCACGGAGGTCTGTGGCTAGCATTATCTTGGCTGAAACGCTATTTTATCTTGATTCCGTTCATGATGATGACATTGCTTCAGCTCGTGGGAGCAAAATATTTCTTCAGGTAGAGGTAGTTCATCTCTTCAACATTAATCTTTGACATATTCTCACAAAGCCACATTTTGCAGCTGTGGCTACAGGAGAAATTTGGCACCTATTTTCCATCTTTAGGGTGCAAGTACAATCCTTCTCAATACTTTAGCCGAAGTTTGGTGGATAGCAGTTTCTAGACCCGCTCAATTCAAGGTTGGCGCACTCGCCTTCAGAACTTTCCCACAGATAACATTGTGTGGGTGTGTCCTTGGATAAACATTCATTGAGTCGTTGTGGACATGGAGAACAATGGAGTTATTTTGTTCAGATTCTTAGAAGTGACATTCTACTCTCCAGATCAACTTAGGAGGAAATATGGCTATGAGCAGCTCTTTCCCAATGTCTTCAATGGCGTCTTTGGAATCATCAATAATTACTGGGATGGGCACATCACAATATTGTGGCACAATTACCAAATGAAGAACATGAATCTGACCAGGGATTTCAACACCCAAGTTGATGATCATTACTTGTCATGGCTCTTAGAAATCCGTGTTTGCGCAGATTTGATGAGGAAAAGAGCAATCACAGCTAGGTACAAGGAAGGGCTTCAAGCTCCAGCTCTTAGAATTGATATGTAATCTGCAATGTAATGATTAGCTATATGTAATGCAGTAATAACATCTATAGTTCAATAATGTACTCATGCTGTATTTTAACACTAAGATGCAATAAGACCAAGAAAGGTTAGTTTAGAGAAATAGACCTTTGTTGTGGTATTCCTCCCAGTGGTTGTCGATCGTTGTCAGGAACCCTTTTCAGGTTTTGTCACTGACAAGACTCTCATTCTTCTGTGTCTTAATTTTTCCCCTGAGACCCTCACTTAGTCTCGGTAGACATTACACGTGGTAGTGCTTCATCTTGTCAGAATTTATTGGATTGACGAATTCATTCCCATCAAGATCCATAATCTTAATAGCTCCTTTGCGAAAAACTTGCTTGACCACAAATGGACCATCCCAATTTGGCTGAAATTTTCCACGAACATCAGTATGAGTCTTTCGCGCTTATTTTAACACTAAATCTCCATGCTTAAAGGGTTGACTTCCTTTCTTAATTTTGCGGTTGTAAGATCGCACCATTCTTTGTTGATATACTTGTAATCGATCCAGCGCTTCCAATCTCTTTTCATCAATCTGATTGAACTGCTCATATATTAATCGAGCCCATCCATCTTCTTCAATCTTAGGTTCAAGGATGACCCTAAGCGACTTGATTCTCAACTCAGCAGGCATAACAGCTTCCGTACCGTATACCAATGAGAATGGATTATGACCCGTAGGAGTCTTAATGCTGGTACGATATCTCCATAATGCGTATGGAAGATGATCAGCCCAATCTCGATAAGTAGCTACCATTTTTGACAGAATCTTCTTTAAGGCTTTGTTGGCAGCTTCAACTACTCCATTAGCTTGAGGCCTATATGGGGAAGAGCGGTGGTGCTCAACTCCATATTTTCCAAACAAGTCAGCTGTCTCTCCTTAGAATTGTACGCCGTCATCAGTAACAACATGATGAGGGATCTCGTACCTCGAGAAAATATTCTTCTGAAAGAATCGCGCCATTTTCTTAGCAGTGATCATGGTGTAGGACTCGACTTCTACCCATTTTGAAAAGTAGTCAATAGCCACAATTATGAATCGGTGACCATTAGTTGAAGATGGTTTGATTTCACCAATGATATCGATGCCCCAAGCTGAGAACGGCCACGGAGTAGACAATGCTTGAAGTTCAACTAGCGGTAGATGACTCAAATCTCCGTATATTTGACATTCGTGACAACGCTTAACTTCTTTGACACAATCACTAACCATCGTCAACCAAAAGTATCCCATTCTTTGGATTTTCTTGGCCAACATCACTCCATTCATATGCGGGCCACAGGCTCCGGCATGAACTTCTTGAATCATTTGCTGAGCTTCTTTTTGTGGAGCATACCATCAGCAGATGGATTCATCAGTATTGATGTTGAGAAAGTAGAAATGAGTCTTAGCTATTTCGACAATCAGTGACCTTAACGGCTGTTTTTGCGGGTTCTCCCATAGAGATGCCAGGGTAACCAAAGCATCAGCCATTTGATTTTCATCACGGGGGACATATCGAAATTCACACAAATTAAATAATGCTGCCTTTGTCCATACGACTTCTAAGTATGGCCTAAGAGATTCTTCTTTCAAGTCCCAGTCTCTAGTAACTTGTCTGATAACCAATGATGAGTCACCTATGATCTCAACCTGGTCTGCTTTGAGTGTTAGTAGGGAAGTCATCCTAAATAAACATGCTTCGTATTCAGCTCCATTGTTGGTAGTTTCAAAGTCAAGCCTTTTTTATAATGGAATGATTTCACTTCGAGGGGTGATGATCATAACTCCTAGTCCTGCCCCTCGTTTGTTGACAGCTCCATCGAAGTACATTGTCCACTTCTTGGTTTTTCGAGAGATGATAGCCAATTGTTTATCGGGAAAATCCAAGCTTTCAACGTAGTCTGAATCAATGGGTTGATTGACCAGAAATTCAGCTACAACATGTCCTTTAATGGCCTTTTGAGTAATATACTCGATGTCGAATTCTGATAAGAGTAACAACCAACGGGAAAGCTTTCCAGCGAGTGATGGCGTCTGGTAGAGATATCTCATGGGATCAACTTTAGCAACAGCTTTGACACGATAAGACTGGAAGTAGTGTCTCAGCTTCTTGGTTAGCCAGACCATTGTAGCACATGTCTTTTCCACTGATGAGTAGCGGGATTCGTACTCCAACAGCTTCTTACTTAAGTAGTAGATCGCGTATTCTTTTCCATCATCATGTTCTTGAGCTAGCATTGCTCCAACAAATGATTCTTTGATCGCAAGGATCAGAGGCTAGCCTGAAACGGGTGGTTTTAGGATAGGAGGACTTTGCAAGTAAGCCTTTATTTTATCAAAAGCTTCTTGACATTGATCATTTTATTCCAACAGTTGATATTTTTTTAGTAGCTTAAAGATCGGCTCGCAGATCATCGTGAAACAAGCAGTGAAGTGATTGATATATTGAAGGATCCCAGGAAACTTCATACTTCTTTTTCAGTCTTTGGCACTGACATCTTTACAATGGCCTTGACTTTGTCAGGATCAATTTCGATTCCTCTTTGACTGACTATATGCCCCAATAATCTCCCCGAGGTTACCCCAAATACGCACTTCTTCAGATTGAGTCGGAGGTTGTATTTTTTAATCTGTTTTAAGAATCTGTCGAGCACTTCGGAATGTTGCTTTGATGTTGGCGAATTTACGAGCATGTCGTCGACATAGACTTATACTTCCTTATGTATCATTTCAAGAAGGAGAGTGGTTACGGCGAATTGATGCGTTGCTCCGACATTTTTCAATCCAAAAGGCATGACTCTGTAACAATAGGTCCCCCATTCTGTTATGAAAGCTGTCTTAATTTTATCTTCATCATTCATGAGTATCTGATTGTATCCAGAAAATCCATCCATGAAGGAATACATTACAGCTCTGGCGGCGCTGTCAACCAATACATCAATATGTGGGAGCGGGAAATTGTCTTTAGGGGTGGCCTTATTCAAATCTCTGAAGTCGACACAAAACCTGACTCTTCCATCTTTCTTCGCAACGGGCACTATATTTGCCAACCAAGTGGGATATTCCACAACTTCTAAGAAGTTTGCCCTAATTTGTTTAGCAACTTCCTCCTTAACCTTCTCAGCCCATTCAGGTCGTAGCCTTCTCAGTTTCTACTTAACTGGTCGAATACTTGGATCAGTGGTAATCCGATGTTCTGCAATTTACCGGTCCATTTCGGGCATATCCTCGTAAGACCAAGCGAAAGCCTTCACATGTTCTTTTAGCAGTTTTATCAATTCTCTCTCTTGTTTGAAAGACAATTCACTAGAAATGGATACCACTTTTGGGTCTATTTCAGTGTTCAAGTTGATCTCTTTGGTCAATGCATCTAAAATGCTAAAAATGTAGGATGATTGCAACAAAGAACATACAAAAATGTTAGTAAAAGCATCACACAAATAAGCTAAATCATTAATCTTATTAGAGAGCAAAGGATCAGCTACAAATTCCTTGTCAAACAGTGATGGTACATCGATCAGGACATCCTCACCATTACTACCGTCATCATTACTAGTAGTTACTTCGTCTTCACTTGAGCATAATCCACCCTTAGATAGGGCAAATTGAGCTACTTGAGCTACTTGCTCGAGGGGATCAATGATCTTCTCCTTGCCTTTCCCGATGAGGGTAGGTGAAGGAGTGTTTACTAGTAGAGCCATCCATAGGCTGGGGAGGGATTTTAAGCGGCTCTCCGGTGTAGGGTTTGATTGACATATACTCCACCATCGGGTTTTGCGGGGAATATTGACTTAGGAATAAATCCACGAAGTAGCTTCAAAAGTCTCTCTAGGATGGAGATAGATTCTGGCACCATGCCTCAGCTTCTCCTTTGAGGGTGAGTTTGAAGAAGCCAATCCAGTGTCGGTCGAGCACATTTCTAATGTTCATTTCATCAATAAACTTCATGAGATGTTCCTTAGGATCCGAGGTTCCGCTATAGATAAGGTTTGTGGGAAGATCAGACACAATGTCGGATCGGGCCCTATGAGCAGCCACCTTTTCTCTGATTTTGGACCATATGGATTTCTTGTGATCCTTTCCACCTTTTCTGATGGTGTTGACTTGAAAAGCAAGTGGTGCAGAAGATTCTCGTGAGAAATGCTTCAGAAATGCCTTTTCCATTTCAGTCCATATCCATCTTTCCACTATGGTGAGGTTTCTCATCCAATCTGGGATAGATTCATCAAAGACCAGGAGGAAGAGACGTGTCCATCTTGCTCGGTGCAAGTTCCACAAGAGCATGATGGATGTAAATTTGGCTGGATGAGCATGAGGACTAGTCGTTCTATCATAAGCCATATCTTTCAACAGGGCACTGTCACAGGGAATAGCCTTATTACATTCCTCATATTCTTGACAGACAAGAATCTCAGGCAGGATAAAGTTTTCCCAATCTTCAGTTATCTTCGTAAGTCTAGCCCTTAATTCTTGGGTAGTTTTCTCTTCTGGTTCCCAATAACTATCAAAAGGATGGCCTTCGCTCACATCATCATTCATCAGTTTAATTTGCTGGAAGACAAACTCTTCAAAGAGCTGGTTGTTCATTTGGATAGCATAAACCCTTCTTCTGGGCGGTGGCTTTTATTATGTGTCAGACTTTTTGGTAGAGACATATCTCTCAAGCCTGGAATCATATTCGGGATCATAAAAAGAATCATAAGAGTCAGGATCCACTAGCCCACTATAATTTGAGGAATCATCACTGTCAAAAATAGAATCATTGTCATCTGAGGATGAGATAATTTCTACATATTCATCAGGTTTTGAATTGTCTGAGCTAATTATGATGATCTGTTCAACCTCGTGATGTTCCCTTGGATGGAACCGTTCATTAAGTGAGGAAGAAGCTCTTCTCACAAAATGGTATCCTTCATTCCCTCGGCTATGGGAAAAGAAGGATCGAGAGTGTGCAGGATCTGCTAGTGTGGCTGGTTCATAAACTGGACTTGGCTCTCTATACTGGTAGTACAAGAGCAGAAATGCTTCTTCAAGTGAGCCCCAATCGGTTTTGACTTCCCCAGAAAGAGAATTATACCATTCATACGCGTCTCCCCTCAGGTTAATTGGGAAATACCATGTAAAATCCTGACTCGGCACCAATGCTGCATACATCAATTCTCAAAAGATGGCCAAGAATTGATTAGGACAAGAA
>CAOJBJ010217069.1:0-17534 GCA_948291685.1 Euphorbia celastroides
AGTCAAGGGCAAAGCCTCCACCTAAGAAGCGGATGGACAAGCTTGATACTGTTTTCAGCTGTCCGTTTTGCAACCATGGTACAAGTGTGGAATGTCGTCTGTAAGTTACACAGCTTTATTTGTGTTTACAAAGTAGTCTAAAATTGTTTATGTCTTTGTGAGTAATATGGTCTTTGGGTGGAGTTAAATATTAGCATGGGATAATATCTGCATCGTCTAATTTTCAATGGAAAGATTTGAAGCCGAAAGATACTGCAACCTTACAACATATGATGAATTGTGAAGGGATAAATGGCATTATAAATTTTCTCGTTTTATTTAGTATTCTACTCTTAATTCATGCTTGGAAGTTTTTCTAGGTTTTGAATTGGTTGAAAGTTCTACCTATGGCATGAATAAACTTAATGAAGACGTTGAATATATACTTGTGTCCAGATGTTATTTTGTGACATTGCTCAGTGAAGTGGTTTTAGTTTATTTAAAAGATGCCAGGTGAGGAGAAGAAAAATTTTTATTTGAGCCTTCAGTATGATTATATGAAGATTGTGTTGTGATGTCCTCCATGAATTTTCGCAAACAGGTGGTTTAGTGTGAGATTATGGCACTCTGGGTTTTGATAATAACTGTTTTTTTTTAAGAATTATTTTGGATTTTTTTCTTTTTATTTTTTATTTGAATCCAGCTGCCTATGAGCTTTTGAGCTCCCTCACGATCATATCGTCAAAGTCAACATGTTTTACCACTTGACTTGGTTATGAACTCTCAAGTTTAGCAAATACTAGGGCATTTATTTTCTTTTTTCTTTTGTAAATAAGAAGACAAATTGGTAATCATGCATCAGTGGGTAGTTGCAAAAGTTGTCTAATTAGAAATTGAGTGTTCTCCATATTTTCCTAATTATTGTTCAGTTGTAGAAGACACTTACTCAAAATAGATTTGTTATTAACTTATTATTTGTATTCAAAATAATTGAAATTAGATTTAAAGTCACCATTGATTCATGTAGTCTAATTGTTTGTTGTTTTGGATATTGATTCTCTGGGTTCATTATTTCTTTCAGTTCACCATCGTTAGAATCATGCGATTCACAATTTGACTCTTACAATTCGAGTTATTCAATATTAATATGTAGTAGTGAATTGATGATGAATCGCGAGAATAAGAGATTGAGTCGGAATGATGAGCTGATTTTTCTGATTCACAAAGTTTGGAGAAGCATGCGAACAAACTGTTCAATACTACTTACTTGGGAACTTGCTAAGAAACTAGGAATAAGTATGGCAATAATGAGAAAAGAAAGAAGCAAAGCAATAAATTTGGGAGTAGAATGCAAGCTATTAGTTCATAATCAAAAGACTTCGGTATTCACTATTCAGTTATTCTTAATACCTAAATTGTTACCGGACTGGAAACACACATTTGTGAACCGCGGATATAATGTGATTTTAGGTTTTCATGGTGAAGCGGAAACAGGGATATTTAGCAATCATAAGTTTATGTGCTGCCTGGGTTAGTTGAATGAACTGAGGGATTAGAACAAATTGATTGATAATATGGGTCAATCGTGTCTAGTTTGTCGTGCAATTTATGTAACCGTATCTAAGGACAAATTGGTGTTGGTTTTGTGGCTGAAGGTGTCCCTAATTTGGAAGGCGTTTTCCTTACGATGTAAGTCAGTCATGTGGTGGGACCCAACCTCATTTCTTAGAATCTGATGAGACACACTTGCATTCCTTCTAGCAGTATGAAGTACCCCCAGAATGATATGGAATTTATTAATTTTGAGAGCAATTGCTCTTAGACATATCAAAAACCAATTTTTCTTATTTTAGGTGGACAATTGCGGCGTATGTGTCACGTTTGTGACCATAGTCTTACTAATCGAGTTAGTTTGATGAGCTCTAAATATAAAATACTGAAGTCAGGATTATGAGGGTGTTCGAGAATATACAATTTATGTCTGACAAATTTGAGAAGTACTATAGCTACATTATCGCTACATTTGTGAGTAAAATTGAGAATGTTGAGCATAAAATTTAACTTTTTTACCTTAGCAGACTAGTGACGTGAACTTTTGTGATGATTTATATAAGAAGTAATCATGGTGTTCATCATTTATGGATCCAGGGACATGAAGAATTTGATTGGTGAGGCTATATGTGGGATCTGTCAAGAGAGCTTTAGCACAACTATAACGGGTAAATATTTTCTTTCTTCTAGCCTGATTAGTGCTTTTAAAGTCTGCGAGTTAAGTGTAGTTGAACTGACTTGAGATGTGTTGTGTGTTGCAGCATTGACAGAAGCCATTGACGTGTAAGTCAGAAATTAAATGATTCAGATATAAATGCAAATTCTCTTATGAATAGACTGAATAATGACTAGAAATAAACGACAGGTATAGCGAGTGGATTGATGAATGCGAGAGGGTCAACGACCTTGAAGATGGTGCTTACAGAGGTGATTAGTTACTGTGTGTTGAGACAAAGTCTAATGAATGTAGTGTGGAACTGCTTGAGCTGTTAAAGCATAGTATGTTTGGTGCATGTACAGTTGTGTTTCATGCTGTACCAGGTTTTATGTGGAATCTGGACGTAATTGCTAAATAATGTTGGTGTTTTCTGTTTTCTTGTATTATTGATTGCGTTAGTAGATGATAACTCTATTATAATTTCTGTGGCTGGAAGATGAATTTTCAGACACAAAACTCTTGCTTTGAGCGATATATTATAGTATTGTTAGTTTTGAATTAGGGTGTGGGTTCCTGAGTTTTCTTTTTGTAACTTTGAATTAGGTAATAGAAGCAATTAAAACAAACGATGTTGCATTGAAATCCAATTGATGTACAATGCACAAGTTGTGAGTTGGGTTACTTTAAATGTGAAATTTGCGTCTTTTTGTATGCTGTTGCAAGGCTAGTTTGATATTTTCTTGAATGTTATTGATGTGAGTTGGTCTATCTTTAGTTAAGCATGTCAGTTGAATAGGTTTAGTTGCTGGCTCCCACAAAAGCAGAATAGAGGGGTATTGTGTACGTAGCCTTGCCTTGTGAGTACAGAGACTGTTTCCACTTTCCAATTGACCTCAACTCCTATCTGCGACTTCACAATAAAGAAGTTAGAACGATTTAATGAACAATGCAGTGAGTAAACTAAAGTAACCTTTAGTTTGGCTCTTTTGCTTTGATATCTCTTTCACTAGAAGTAACCAGGTTGGTTAAATGAAGTGATAACAAAATAACTGTGTAGTTGATACTTGATAGTAGATGAGAAAGTTAAAAAAAAAAAAAATTTAAATACTAAATTATGTTATGTAATGAAATAATTGTATTCATTTTGCTATGAAATTTTGTAGGTTAGTTAATAAAAACATAATATATATTAGTGCAAATTTTTGAATTTTTTTAACAAGTGTAGATATTTGTTATAATTTTTTAAACGTTTTTAATTAAAAAAATATCATCACTTTTCAAAAATTTCAAAATTTTTCACTAATTTGTGTTACATTTTTATTAATTAATGTGCAAAATTTTCATAGAAAAATGAATATGGTTACCTCATTCGTAATATAATTTAGTATTAGAAAATCATTTTTTGTTAACAAACTGAAAACACAGACGCTTTTTTGTAAAAAAAAAATAACACAAATCACTTTTTGAAAATATGTGAAAATACATAATAGGTTTTTGTAATTTACTCAAAAAATCTTAGCGGCATTTCGGAAAGAAATTGCAGAAGCTCAAGTGCTAAACGACTTTCATTTGCAAGAGAGAATGCAACCTTATTTCACAATTTCAAAATTTATGAAGTTTTAAAAATATATCTTATAGTTTCGCTCAAATTTACAATATTTTCAGGATTCTTTTTTTTTTCAATTACTTACAAAATAGGATATTTTATTCGTTATTATCATAATTTTTTGGGAAATAATTAATGAAAATACAAAATTTTGTCGATAGATTTTATAATTTTTTAATGTTGCAGATATTTATTCTAATTAACTATGATAACAAACTTTACAAAATTATAAAACGTTTTGGAAGTTACTTAGTTTTGATACATATTATGAGTAATATGATTATTAGATTGTTGAATTGATAAAAAAAATTCACTATAAGATCACTTTTTGAAATTAGAGATACCGTTTCGTAAATTTTTAAAACCACAAATCTTCTTTTACAAAAATAAAAATTTTTCAATCTTTGTTTTGCAAGCAAGTGAAATTACAAGATACTATTTTGAAGTTTGCGCTTTTAAAGTTTTGTAACATATGTCGACAACAAAGTTTATGGTGATTAGAAATTACGAGTTTTGAAAAAACAAAAAAGTTAAACGCTAAAACTGATTAGCGGATAAATTGTTTTAAGACCTTTTTGAAATTGTTGTCATAGTTATTGTTTCCAAAAGTTAGTAACATAAACTTTTCATGAAACAACATATTTTGACTTTTGTCAATACATTTTGATCATTTACACTAATAAATTGATATCTGTCAAAATTGTTTTCCTAAAATTAAAATCTATTGGTCATAAGGAAAGTTTTGAAATGGAGTGTTTAGAGAAAGCAATCTATGAAAGCAATTCCAAACATGACCTTTAATGTCACTATTCAAAATTTTCAAAATTGTAAAAGGGCTATACCAAAAACAAAATAAAAAAATACCTTATAAACAATAGGGTAAAGTACAAAAACATGTCTTGTGCTTTCAACAATTTTCAAAAGGGGGTCAGTGCTTTTTTTATTTTCAAAAAGGGGTCTGTGATTCAAAATTTTTTAAAAAAGAGAACAACTTATAATTTTCATTTTTAAAATTTTATTAATACACATGTTAATATTCTTTAGTTTAATATGAAATTTCGTAGGTTAATTGATGACAATATAATACATTTTAGAGACAAAATTTAGAATTTTTTAATCTATATAATATTTTTATAATTAAAATATGATTTCAAATTTAAAAATTCGTAAGAAAAAAGATAATTTTTCGATAATTATTCAAACTTGAACGAATAATTTGTAAATAATATGATTTAACTATAAGAGTGTTGAAAACATCAAAATATATTTTGTAACATCAATTTCGAACAAATTTTGAAACCACAAGCTCCCTTTTGAAAATAAAAAAGTACAAACCCTCCTTTTGAAAATTGTTAAAAGTACAAGGTATGTTTTTGTACTTTACCCTAAACAATATTTTTATCCAATAAACAATCATTTTTAGCTTCTAAAAGATGGAAGGTATTTGATCTCAAATACCATTTAATATTGAACCTTAAACACGTAAGGTATTTGATCTCAAATACCCTCCAAAAACCGGTATTTTGCCTCTAATACATGTTGATACCAACAATAAACTTTAAATCCGACCCAATGATATAAATGTGGAGGAGAAGTGACCAAGGGGAGAGGCATTGAGATATTGATTTAAATTGAATTGAGAATTATGTATAAATGATATAAAACTTTAAAAAAAGGTAGGGAGAAGTGAGTGTTATTTTCATATGTAATTCCTACAATTTCCCTTATAATTATAGGGGTAATTGAGTCGAATTGTTCAAGATTGGTCTGATGTTTGACTTGACATAAGTTCGACTCAATCCGATGTTTTATGAGAAATTGCACCAGGTACTCTCTTTTACAAAATATTGTTACTTTTACATAAAACTCCTACTTATTTATGCGTATGTCATTGTTAACTTTTATTTATGCTTGTACTCTTTTTTTTTTGTCCTTTTCTGCCTCCTTCTCCCCCATGTCTTCTTCAAGATGTAAGTATCAGCCTTCTCTCTCTTAATTAATTTGGATTTTCAAAACATAAAATCGCCATCTCTCAAACCGTTGATTTTTTAGACTCGATTCTTTAGAATATTTTGTACATTTTATTTTTATCTTCAAAACAAGATCCATGTTGATATACTTTTGACGAAAAAAATTTGAATTATAGGATTTTCCTAAAACGATCTATAATGTTGTAATTTTTTTTACAATGTTATTAAAATTTCTTATAGTGTCATAGAATTTGTCTATAATGTCGTATATGTTTACAAAATAATATTATAGATCATTATAGGTTTACGAAATAATATTATAGATCATTATAGGTTTACAAATTGGCATTATGGATCATTACAGATCATTATAGGTTTATAAAATTAAATTATAGATCATTATAGGTTCGTGAAATGAAATTATAGATCATTATAGGTTTATAAATGACATTATAGATCATTATAGGTTTATAAATGACATTATAGATCATTATAGGTTGACCAAATAAAATTATAGATTATTATAGGTTTAAGAATTGGCATTATGGATCATTACAGATCATTATAGGCTTACAAAATGACATTATAGATCATTATAGGTTCGTGAAATGAAATTATAGATAGGTCATTATAGGTTTACAAAATGACATTATAAATCATTATAAGTTTACAAAATGACATTATAGATCATTATATGATTGAACATTATAGGTTCACAAAATGAAATTATAGGACATTATAAGTTTGCAAAATAAAATTATACGACATTATAGATCATTATAGATTTATAAAATGACATTATAGATCATTATAAGTTTACAAATTGAATGAAACAAAAACTTGCCTTAAACAAAAATCAATGCTTTGCACAAGACCTGAACCAAAAGCACCTTAAGATATTCACTATCTAAAATTTTGCGCTATTTTCTTGCAATATTTTATCTAAATTGGCAACTTGAACTCAATTCACGCTTGATTCTAAAACCACATAACATTGAAACTAAACCAAAGAATATCACTTAGAGAAAATATAGAGAATGAAATCAACCATAAGTGAAGTAGGAAATAGAAATACGATTAAGTTATGTCAATACAAACTTCAGATAGCATTAGAATTGAAAGATAGTAGCTAAATAACAACAAATTTACAATGGAAAATACAAGCTGATAAATAATAATGTTCTTGAAATCCAATATAATCATTCATAATAATTCATAAGAAGGTCTTTGCAATGGAAAATACATAATACATAGGAGATAGCAGCGGGATATGAAAGACGACAACGACAGCGGGATCTGAGGAGTCGGAGATGGTGAAGGAACGACGACGAGCAACGGCTAGAGGAATGACGATGAAAGAAGAAGAGAGGAACGACGGTAAAGAACAGGGTTATTTTTCAGATCTAGTTTGTCCCGCCGATGGAGACGAGGAACAAGGGTAGATTTCACTGGAATGTGATCTAGATCTGGTTGTTCCGATGAGAAAATGGCGAGCGACAGGGAGATGAGATGGAGTGACGGTGACGATAAGAGGAGAACGACAATGGCTCAAGACTTGGATTCAATGTTGATGCTGCGAGAAGCAACGCAATTGTCGGAGCTAAATATCTCCGAGAGGAGTCATAACTGGAAAGAGGGCGACATCGATTGAGATCTGAGGGGGAGATTCAATGGCGGCAACAGAAGTGTTAGTCCCTTAGGAGTAAAAAATATGGGTCAGAGGGGGGTGAATGACCCTTTTTCGTGCGGAAGCTGTTGGCAATTCAAACTTTTAGTTTTCAGATTCCGGACTTTGGGCAGACTCCGGATGCAGACAATTGAATGAACTTAAAACTTTAAATTGCACAGATAATTTTTATCCTAGTTCGGCCCCGCCTACTCCAGTCCCCAGAACTCTTGCTGGGCAGGAATTAAGCCTATTATAAGTTGTTACTGAAAAGTACCCCTTTCCAGAATTAGGCTATACCACTAAGCGCTCACCCACTTAGCTAATTCCTTTCAATGGATATACCGTTTCTAATCAACTCCCTGATCTAGAAACTAAGTCCCACTTTTGAACCCCTTTAATTGAAAAGATTTACAACTGGTTTTCACTTAAAAGTTTTTCTAACAGATTGAAACTGGAGCTTTGTTCTCTTAGTGTTTTTTAAAGCCGATTGCTTTTGAACTTGTTTTTCTCTTGAAAGCTTAAATGAACCAGTAACTTCTTCTGGCTCCAGGATCCTCTATTTATAGGTTGGGCAATAAATGCGACAGTTAGAGAGGATGAAATCTGAATCATTAACGAAGTTAATACTAGGCGCATCTGGACCGTACCTTTGGCCGTTAAACACAACTAAATGCCCGTTTGAAGTAGGGATTTGTGCGCCAATAGAGTTTCATAGGATTTCAGACATTCCAGCTGGTCTGAAAAACATCCTTATACTCTTTGAATCGACAATGAAGTCCACACGCTCCGGTATTGGTTGATAATTTACTTTATGTCACTATCACCATGCTATTTTTATCCTTTAGTCTCTCTTCATTAAATACTCCGATAGTTGGTGAAAGAGCATTAAATGCTCCTTGATTACTGGATTTGATCATTTCTCGTACACTTGGACATTTTGAATATGTTTGAAACCAGATCCACTTATGTCCACGTGGATACCAGATCTTTTCCCTTCTTTTTCGTTCTGGAACATCCTGATCCGGACCTTGTCTTTTAACCTTGACTTTTCGGATTTTGTTTATCTTGAAACTTTACTCGAAGTGGGTCGGATCTTGACTTTGGTAGGATCTTTTTCATTTGGTGAGTCATTTCCAACGATCTCCCCCATTTGATGGAAATAAAATCCTAAGGGAAAGATTCAAACGAGAATAACATATATATTTGATACATACTCCCCCATAATCCTAGGCATATTAGATTTCTACTCCCACATAATCTTAGCCTAAATGCTTCAAATAAAATTGAAGCAGATTGTGCTAAGTAGTACTCCGGATTTTACTATTATACTTCTGTTGTAAGCAAACTGTAACACTAATGAAGTTCTGATTACAATATACAGAGCATAATAGGCAAATATAAAGAAAAAAAGAGATAGCTACATATTTCTTTATTGAAAACCTATCTACTTCTTCTTCTTTGATTGTGGGGCTTGCTCCGGATCAGCTACTACTTTCCTCTTGCCAGCAGTTTTTTCTTTTTTCCTTTTCTTCTCTGCTTCACTCTTCTCTTTCTCCCTCGTAGCAGCTTCTTTTCCTTCTTGATTCTCCCCCATTTTGTTGGCATCAAAGGGAAGTTCAACATGATGAGGCGTAGTCCAGGATGCTTCCCAAGCACTGGAGTAGGACATAAAGCTGTCATAACCTCCATCCCTTACTTCTACTATCTTCTGCACAGTCTCCGAAGGGATCATGTAGGGCTGAAGCTCTTCAACAAAAACTTTGAAGTTATCCTTGAACTCTAGTAGTAGCTTTAGCATATACTCCTTGTCTGCTTCTGCCATGAATGGGAACATGGCCCTACTAAAGGCATAATGTGCCTTGTAGCTGGGAAGAGCAAGATTATATATCTGTTGCACCAAATTCTGAAGGAATGGAAGAATTGTTCTTTTGTGCAGCTGGAAAGGATTTATTGATATTGATGCCTCCGGCTTCAGTGAGATACCTTCAATCTTCTCAGCAAAAGCATCCATAGAGGTCTTTATGGGGGGTTATCTCTTTGGTCAGCCTCTTGTGATGTGCCTCTAGCATCGATTTCAACACTGAGCTTGTTAAGGCATTATCTCTCGGTGGAAAAGCCATGATGATATCTCCTTTTTGGGCTTGATAGAGCTGATTTGAGTTCTTTAATGAGCTTTGACTGGAACTGGGATTGATCTTCTTCTTGTGGTCAACCCAGAATAGATCAAACTCTTTCTGGATCTCCTTTCTTATCCTTCTTGGCAGCTCTCCGAACTCCAGCTTCTAAATCATGCTCTGAGTTTTCTCTACGGTTTCTCTAATCTGCTTTACTAGCAAAGCTGAGCATTTGTCAACTCTAGCATCATCATGCTCTGTTACTATGTGAGTATCTTCTGCAGCACCTTGCACAGTCTGGAGTAGTGGCTGAACTGCTAACTCAGTAGCATGGACAATGGATGCAGTGTTTGGAGCTCTGATCCGCAAGTTATCCATAGCTTCTACTACTGGAGCCAGGTTGATATTCCTGCTCATGGACTGAAGCCTTTGTCGAATGGCTTGTAGCTCCCTTCAAGACCCAAATTCTTCAGCATTCCTCTCATTTTCCTCATCTCTAAGTAGTTCAGCAGCCAACAGGAGTTTGTTGTGTTGTGATCTCCGAATTTGGGATGAGTTTGGAGGAGACAGATGCCAGGAGGGTTCAGCATTTTCTTCTTCTTGCTGTTGCTGCTGGTGTTGAGGTGGTTGTGTTGAGACTTTCTCTTCATGGCTTTTCTGCTTCTCCGGACCAGAGAATGGACTTTCATCTTCTTCTTCTATGTTTTTTGAAGAATCTGCAGAGAGAGATCCTTCCTCACCATCTTGTCTTTCATCTCTCAGTACTGATTCGGCTTCATTTTGTCGCACTTCTTCTACATTCCACTCAGTAGAGGGAATAAGAGAGTAAGTACTGGAAGAGGATTCATGTTCTAGGCTCTTCTTAGTGCTCTTAGACTTGTACTTTGAGGGAGAGATGTCCTCTGCATCTCCTGGTAGGGTGCCCTCACCTACAGGAGCAGTTAATTGAACTGCTGCTGCAGAATCCAAAGCCTATGGCCTTTGTGCTTACACTCCTCCGGAAGTTGTTAGTGGTTCCGGAGTTGGCACTGTGGGTTCATCTTCCAGTTCTTTTTCTCTGACCTTGTCCTCAATAGGTACTAGGGCTTTGGAGGTCCCTAGAACTTCATTAAAAACATAGCCCTTCTCCACCTCTCCTCCTCCAGGCATCATACAAGATACTGGAGTTGGTGCATGTAGCATGACCAGTTGGTTTTGGTCCGCTTCCTTGTGTTTTTCCTCTTCAGAATAGAGCCCTGCATCCTCTAATCCATCAAGGGCCTCTATCTGTTGCTTCTCCTCTTCCAATGGCCTTTCTTCTGTAACTGAAACCTCTTCATCTTCAACAAGTTTTACTTCCTCTGGTGATTTCTCTTCTGCCAAAGGTTGTTCATCTTCAATGGCCTTCTCTGCCACAACATTCCCTTCTCCAGTCGTCTTCTCTGCTCCACTTCCGAAATGTGAGATGGAATCAATTTTCTCACTAAAATCCAGTAGTGACTCTGTTAGAGGGCTTCAAAGAGTCTCATTTTTTGCTCTCTCTTTCGTTCCATCTCTTCACAGACTCCGTATCTCCTTAGCTTCTAATATTCTTCTAAATCCATTGGCTGATCTTCTTCTCTAGGTAGATTTCTTACACTTATTTCTGCTATTCTTGGTCCAGAGCCTTGACTGAGAGGAATCCACTCATTCTCTTGGACCCATGCTTGCATTAGCATCCAAGTCTTCTTTTCCTCTTTCTTCTTCGTGTAAGTAACCAGTTTCTCCTTAGATATTAAGGGAACTGATGGAGCTGTCATTGTAAGTGGAGGTTCTTCATCAATTAGAGCTGCTTGAGGTGCAACTACACCTGTAGATTTAGACTGAGTTTCCTGTTCAGAAACAGGAGCAAACAATCATTGGGGCCTCCTCTGGCACTACCTCTTATTGTCCTACCTTTTCTTCCACCTTCTTTTCTCCTCTCTGGATTCTCCTGAACGATCTGGAGGAAGGCTTAGCTATTTTTACTACTTCCTTCTCCTTTTCTTTTGGAGTTTCCAGTTCAACTGGTGGTAGCTCTACTTGCTCCAGCTTCAATGGTGGAGCTGACTTCTTCCTGATCAACTCAATGATTGGCTCTTCATCAATTTCTTCGCTATCATACTCTTTTTCACCAATAGTGCCCAGCCTTTGAGTTTCAGCTCTCTACTCTCGGAGCTTCCTTGAGGCCTGTCTAGTGATCTTTAGAGGGGATCCACTAGAAGAGCTCTGCTTTCTCTTCTTTTCTACCGAAGCAGGGGATTTTTTCTTCTTCCTTACAGGTGGTTCATCTTCTTCACCTGCTGCTCATTTCAGCTTTCAGTCTTTCTTCTCATCTCTGGCTCTGGTAGCCTTTACTTCATCCCATACGTCATCAAAAGAAAGATTTACAAATGTGTCCTCAGTGATAGCTTTACCGACTCGTGCATCTCCCTCCTCTCCAAAAATTTCGTTAACAGAGAAGATGTATGCTACGAGGTTCCCATAAGCATACATATTGTGCTTGATATAATTGATTATCAGCACGGGAAAGTTCACCTGTCTGCTTTCATTAAGGAATTAGACCAGGCAATGGTTGTAGCTTGGAGGAGTGTTATGTGATCCTCTCTTTGGCAGAATCAAGTGGGAAACGATGTAGTGGACCTTCCTCGGATACTATGGCCAATTGGTTGAGTATTTGTCTCCAAAGTGTCTCTCCGAAAGCCACATCTTTGGATCATCACCTTCTCTCCTCAACACCAGTCCGGAGTTCTCCATCTCCAAGTGTTCTATGAACCACTCCAGGTCGATGATTATTTCCTTTCCATTCACCTTTGACTTGATCACATCAAGGTCTTTGTGATGCATCATGTTGTGATATAATTCGATGACTTGCTTAGGGTAAGTGTAATTCCCCAGCTTCAGAAACTTCCAAATCTTCTGAGCTTCTATCATGTCCTTGTACGGAGTAGACTTGAAAAGATACATGTCTCCGAGATACTCTGAAGGGATGACATCCTTCACTTCCTTGTATCCAGTGCTGCTAAACTCCTTCACATTGTACTTCTCTTCCTTCTTATTTTGATCTTCCAGGATGATGGAAGTGCTGCTAAACTCCTTCACATTGTACTCCTTCACAAATCTTCTGATCTTCTCGCCATTTGAGTAGTTGAATACTTAGGGTTTGAGAACTTAGGGTTTTGAGTATGGAATTTCGCAGAGTAATAGTAGAATGTTAATCGCGTAAGGACAATGGGTAAAATCTCAGGGTTTTATAGGCAAAGAGAGTTGGGGGTATAAAGGTAATCCAGACCCGTTAATGGATCACATAATTGCTTAGGTGGCACTTGCACGGAGTTAATAAATTTATAAACAATAGTTAGTTGATCGAGGGTGAACAGTTACCGCTTTTATCTCTCCACTAATTACTGCCAATGAATGATCTATTTAATTTTTGAAAACTTAAACTATCTATAACAACCTGCACGTTTCTCTGCCATACACCGCTTTTCTCTCTCCTTTGTCAGGTGACGTGGCTGACTGTGGATCTGGATCCAAGTTTTTGTAAACTTGGAAAATTTTCATTTCTTTTCTTCTTCCGAAGCATCTTCAGATTGAATTTTTCATTCCAATTGCCTCCCTTAGCCTTGCAAACTGAACTTTACTCAGTCCCTTAGGAGTAAAAAATATGGGTTAGAGTAGGGTGAATGACCTTTTTTCGTGCGAAAGCTGTTGGCAATTCAAACTTTTAGTTTTCGGATCCGGACTCTGGGCAGACTCCGGATGCAGACAGCTGAATGAACTTAAAACTTTAAATTGCACATATAAATTTTATCCTAGTTCGGCCCTGCCTACTCCAGTCCCAAGAACTCTTACTGGGCTTTTAATCCACTCGTGAATTCCTTTACGGGTAGGAATTAAGCCTATTACAAGTTGTTACCGAAAAGTATCCCTTTCCAAAGTTAGATATACCACTAAGCGCTCACCCACTTAGCTAAGTCATTTCAACGGGATATACCGTTTCTAATCAACTCCCTGATTTAGAAACTAAGTCCCACTTTTCAACCCCCTTGATTGTAAAGATTTATAACTGGTTTTCACTTAAAAGTTTTTCTAACAGATTGAAATCGGAGCTTTGTTCTCTTGGTGCTTTTGAAAGTCGATTGCTTTTGAACTTGTCTTGCTCTTGAAAGCTTAAAAAAATCAGCAACTTCTTCTGGCTCCAGGATCCTCTATTTATAGGTTGGGCAATAAATGCGACCTTTAGAGAGGATGAAATCTGAATCATTGAAGAAGTTAATACTATGCGCATTCGGACCGTCCCTTTGGCCGTTAGACACAATTAAATGCTCGTTTAAAGCAGGGATTTGTACGCCAATAGAGTTTCAAAGGATTTTAGACATTCCAACTGGTCTGAAGAACATCCTTGTACTCTTTGAATCGACAGTGAAGTCCATGCGCTCCGGTCTTGGTTGATAAGTGACTTTATGTCACTATCACCATGCTGTTTTTGTCCTTTAGTCTTTCTCACTTCATTAAATGCTCCCACAGTTGGTGAAAGAGCATTAAATGCTCCTTGAAGACCGGATTTGATCTTTTCTCTCACACTTGGACATTTTGAATATGTTTGAAACTAGATCCACTTCTGTCCACGTGGATACCAGATCTTTTCCCTTCTGCTTCATTTCGGAACATCCTGAACCAGACCTTGTCTTTTAACCTTGACTTCTCAGATTTTGTTTATCTTCAAACTTTACTCGAAGTGGGTCAGATCTTGACTTTGGTCGGATCTTCTTCATTTGGTGAGCCACTTCTAACAAGAAGAAATGAGAGTCTATTGGATTTATGGATGTCAGCGACAGGCTTCAACAAAGGTGGCGTCGGTCATCTGAAAAGCTCCATATATAGAGGAGGAGTGGCGACGGTGACAACAAGGGGAAGATCAGAGGAGGAGCAGTGATGACAGTGATTAGATTCGAACGATGTTGGGGTGGATCTGGTGGAGTGAAGGGAGGCTGTGTGAGGTGGAAAGAAATTGTAAACTGAGTATGAGCATGGTCCACCCACCCCGATGATGAATGTTTAACCTTATTATAGGTGTGGGAAAAATTCTAGCGGAGCCGGCAGAAGACCGATTGTGCATCCGAGAACTTTGGAACTTCGACTCTGTAATGATCAAATTCTAGAGTCCTGACTCCGCAATGTCCCCAAAACCCTGGAGCCCTGACTCCGTAATGTCCGGAATCCCTGATTCCTAATGATCCTGGAACTTAGACTCCGTAATGTTCCCAAAACCCTGGTGCCCAGACTCCATAATTTCAGTAATCCCTAATTCTTAATAATCCTGAAGCCCTGACTCCGTAATGTTCAAAACCCTGAAATTCCTGAAAATTCCAGAAATGCCCTAGAATTCCCAAAAATTCTAGAAATGTCCGGAACCTTGATTCCACTCAAATGTTTCAAAGCCTTGATTCCGAAAAACCGGAAATCTCCCAAAAAATGAAAAACTCGAAAACTGTACAAAATTCTCCTGAAAGAGTTTTTTACAGAAAAAGTCAAAATTACTGTGCAAAAGACGGCTAGTAGACCCTCTGGTTGACTGCCATGTGTCATCTTCCAGAAGGTGTGATCTTGCCGATCGACTAGATTGCACCTAGTCTACACATAGGTGTAATCTGGTTACACCTATGGTTGAATCTGGCCGATCGACTGGTTACACCTCTCCTCCATTCATCCCAAACCACTTCTCAAGCTTCAAAGTTTGATGAAAACACCTCTTAAGCCTTTCTAAGCATTTTCTAAGTTTTCTAAGCTATTCCAAAGCCATTATAGGCATTCTCGATCGAGTCTTTTTCCCGAAATATTGATGCTGAAGCTGTCGAATGACCCTAGCACCTAGGCATCGACTGACTTCACTCCAAGCCCCGCACCACAGGCAAACCCATTGTCAAGATAGTTGGGGTTCCAGTTTCAAGCCTCTCCTATATCATTTCCTCCCGAAACTCTGCCCAAAATCCCAGAGATCTCACATCCTATACCCTTCTATATCTTCTTATAGCCTTGAATTGTCCTCAAAATCTCCGATCCTAGTTGGAAATCTACCGAAGTAAAGATCCAATCTTGCTCGGCTATCACCAAAATTCAACCCGGAGTGCTTCCGAAGTTCTCCCAATCATCTCACGATCGGTCCCAAACCAACCCAAAGGAAAAACCCAGCCTCAAAGAAAGGTAAACTAAGGGTTCTTGGCTATTACACCCAACTTTATTGCGTTGATTTATTGCATCATAAAGCATATGTTCGTGATTCTAGATCTCTTTATCGTGAACAAACACAAGGATACTCTATAAGTATGCTCTGACCATACACTGTTTAAATTACTAATAAGTGTGTATATACACTTATTTTCAGAGATTTTTAATCTTAATAAATTCTTAGAAGAATGTTATTTTAAACCTCTTTTATTATATTTCACGAGGTATGTTCTTGTTTTTGATGCAAGTACATGTTCTAAAGAATTAGAGGTTGAATTTGCAAAATATTGGAACTAGGCCAATTTAGAGTATAAATCTCACCATTTAGTGCTCTTTTGAGTATTAAATACATCACAATTGGAAGTGCCAAAGTTCGGATGAAGTTCAAGAAGTTTTACAAGTGTTTTCAATGAAAAAGTCAACAAATCACGATGGCAACTTTCGTCACGACTAGTCACCAACACTTGAACTTCAGAAGCAGAGTGGAATCACGAGCGCCATTCCAATTCACGATCACAACCAGCGCGAATTCCAGAAATCTCTTCAACAATTTCTACCGGTTGCAAGTTTGTTTAACCGCCTCAATGGTTTTTAACTATCAAATATGAAGAGACACTTATCCAGAAGGAAGAGCCACATGCTTAGGGTCAGGAATTACAACTTTTCATCCAAGAGATATGATCTTTATGAAGCAACACAACCTTTCATGAAGAGGCATTACTTTTTACTTCTATATAAGGAGGATTCTCTGTAGAAAATAAAAGATAGTTTTGCAAGGAGAGCATTCTAGGAGAGTTATTTCATGTATATGAGTGTTCTTGAGAGAAATACATTGAGAGTTATTTTGATATTCTAGTTTAGAAAAGAATTTATGAGTGAATCGATCAATTCATGATCACTTGTAACTTCTAAAAGTTGTTGATCTTTTGAGAGTGTGTAATTGCAAATCATACAATCAATGAAATCTTTTGTTTTTCAATTTCGTGCATTTCAAGTCCACTAATAACGAACAAGGTTTGATCTACTTTTAATTCATTAGGCATACCACATAATAACTTGGTTTATTTTTCTTCATATACTATACTTTCACGAAGGTTATAATATGTCTATGTGTTATAATGTGCTTCCTGTATGATGGTTATAGGCTTGATAGTTAACTACGGATGAAACAGTTAATCTTTAATTTATAATTAGAGATTCATACATACACTAGGATTGGAAAAGTCATTTCATGTGGATTCTGCAGTGTTTATCTTGAGTGTTATGAAGTGAAGAATCGATTTTTATAAAGTTATATTGTAAAGGATTTTTATATAACTATTTTTCTACAACTAGAATCTTTCAAAACGTTCTTTTCAATTGTATATTTCTACTCTCCACTCTATACCAAGTTTTCTCTAAATTATCCATTAACCGAGACCGGATTATAAATCGATGCGGGATTTTCCTTGGAACTGACAACCCCTTTGGATAGGAACATCGCTATCCACTGATAACGAACAAGGTTTGATCTACCTTAAATTCGTTAGGCATACCACATAATAACTTGGTTTATTTTTCTGCATATACTATACTTTCACGAAGGTTATAATATGTCTATGTGTTATAATGTGCTTCCTGTATGATGGTTATAGGCTTGATAGTTAACTACGGGTAAAATGAGTAATCTTTCATTTATAATTAGGATTTGCACAAAGTAGTCATATCACTAGATTGATTTTTAGTGCTTTTGAGTCTGACTAGATTCATACATACACTA
>CAOJBJ010217104.1:0-11833 GCA_948291685.1 Euphorbia celastroides
TATGATTGTTGGAAAAAAAAAATATCTTTTGTAACATCATTATTTTTAGTTAAGATCCTTATTTTATAAAAATTCTAAAACTACAAGCCCCATTTTAAAAATAAAATTACACACCTCTTTTAAAAATTGTTGAAGCCACAATATATATTTTTATACTTTACCCTACAATCTATTTTTTCGATCTACACCAAATCATCCACCATTTTCTTTCCTTATCACCACTACCACAACTTCCTACCTAATCATAGCCACACGACCACCACCACTTTGTTCACATTGTTACTATCATCTCCTCCACCTCGTCGACGCCTCCACCATTACTATCACCATTTCCTTCATCTTGTTAGTACACATGTTGTCACAACACCATTAATGGAGGAGGAAGTTTAATGTAAGGGGAACAAGTTTTCACTATTCCTCCTCCATTTCAAGTTAAACTATTCCTCCTTAAACTTGGTATAAATAGTTTAATGTCTCCTTAAACTTTAAAAAAAAATTCCTTTAATACGAAAAAATGTACCAATTAACCCACTCAAACTTTTAAATATGCACTGGTTTGCCACCCCTCATTGCCAAGTTTAAGTTAGCTTGACTTTTCAAAGATATTCTTTTTCATTCTCCAATTAAAAGTTGGCATGTGACATTTAAGGTGCAAAATAGTGCACTTTATAAATTTTGAAGGGGTTAATTGATATACTTTTACAAATTAAGGAGGTTAAAAAGACTTTCTAAAATTTAGGAGGACAAAACTATTTGTTTCAACTTCAGAAAATTAATGATAAATTTAGTCTAAATATGAAACTCTCTAATTTAGATTATATGAAGTCTAGAAAATGATGTTGGTGAATAGAATACCCTCTAAACGCATCCGAATACGGTCCACCCAATCATTGGCACTTCAAATGCTCATTCTCGAATAAGTGTCATTTTTTACACTATCATCAATACCAATGAAGTATTAATTAACACCATAAAAGTAGTAATATACCCTTAAAAGTAAAAGTAGATGACTCTTTTTTTCCTTTTGTCTTTTAAAAGGTTAATTTTAATAAGTGTAAAGTAGGAAAACATGCATTATTAGTGCCTTGAAAATTGAAAATGATACTTAATAAAAAAATAACGCATAGCGAAGAAATGACACTTATTCGAGAATGGGAGTAACAATAATTAGAACTATGAAGATTTGGAGATACTAGAACTATGAAGATTACCTAGTTTGGTTAGAGACTTACAATGTCCGTCTGATTTTTATTACAATTTTCTTTTACTTAAACAATAATTATAAGTGTTTAATTAAGAATATGTTTTTTTAATATTATCAATAATCAACTACACTTTACTATAACAACCACATCAATTATTAACAAAAACTGCGTCAACCAATTTAAGTTGCACCCTGGTGTCTGCAAGTTCAATTTTTAGCCATTAGCCCACATTATCATATTACAAATATTTTTTTACACAACTAAACAATAATATCAGACATAAGTATTTTAAAAGTAGACTTGTTCATGAACGGACTGAGTTGGATTTGAGCTGGGTCATGGCAAACCAACATCAAAATGGTCCTGCCTTAACCTAACCCAACTTACATGAACAACTAACTTGATGGGCCGGGTTGGGCTAAAATTTAAGATTACATTCGCAAGCCCGATCCAGCCCACTATATATATATAACTTTTGAATAATTAATAACATATAAATATATACTTTTAAGAATAAAATATATGTTCGGGTTGGCCGGACTTGGATTTTTATTTGAAAACCAAACTAAATCACCATATATACGAGCTTGGGCGAGCCAATGTGACTCGAGTCATTTGAGTAAGTCTATTTGAAAGTCAGATTAATTTAAAAAAAAATAATGAACATTTGATAATTCAGTAAATTTACAAAATTAAAATAAGGATAAACTTTAAAAACATTTCATGTGGTTTCACATTTTTGTAAAAGCATTCTTGAGATTTATTTTTCTTGCAAAAAATACCTCGTGGTTTCAAAATTTTGCAAAAACATGTTTTTCAAAATTTTAAAACCACATTTGAAAGAATAATCTTCTTCATTTTGAAGGTTTCTTTATAACAATAAAATACATAATAGTAAAAAATTTGAGATTTTATTAGAATTTTTGATATTTAATTTAGTTAAAAATTGATCATAACTTTAAAAAATCATAATAAAATGAAACAATTCTGAAAATTATTTAAAATTTAATAAATAACTCATAAATAATATAGTTAGAATATATGAATGTTGAATTTATTAAAATAATTTGTGTAACTTTATCGAATCTATAATTTTTCAAAAACATACCTTATAATTAGATTACTTTTATAAAATTCTGAAACCACAAAGTATGATTTTATAAAAAAAAATAAATCTCATAAATATTTTTTTTCCTAAATCACATTTTTTAAGTTTACCTATTTTAAATTGCTATTAGTCAATTTGGCTCTGGCGGTTCGGCTCAACTGAGCTTAACAAAAGGTTGAAATTACAGTCCCCTCTGCCGCCCTTTCTCAGCTCCCACTGCCAGTTCGCCACCGTAATTTATTGCCGGCTTTGTTCATTTCCATTGCCAAATCAGGTAAAGTTTCTGGTTTTTCCTGTGCTATTTGTCGCCAATTTTGAAACTTCGCTTCACTTTTAGCATTTTCAGCTGAATCTTTGTTGTAGAAGATTTCCTATTGGATTGCCTTAATGACTGTTTAGGGTTTCAGGCTTGCTTTGTTACTTCCAATTGTCACCGTTTAATTTGGTTTCCCTTGATCAGATGAGGAGTTTGGTTGGCATTCGTATGGGAAGAACCTTCTTTTCCTCCAGTTTTCGTTCGACGGAAAAGGTTTGTTTCTTTTATATATATTGTCGATTTCTGCATTCTTCTTATTGTGATTGATGGTTATATCAATAATACAGAGTCCTATGATTTCGGTTCCTGTTGGTTCGTATTGGATGCCACAATCTGAAGTTCTCACCGATTATAAGCCAATTTCAACACATGTATCTATGGATGATAGTGAAACTGTAGAAAGGAATTTGAATGTGATTGTTTCTGCAGTGGAAAATTCTGCTAGATCTAGTGAAGAAACCTGTACTACTCATCTTGTGGAGCTCTGCAACGCGGGAAATTTCTCAATTGCTGCTAGTTTGCTGCAATTGGTACAGAGTAAAAATATATTTCCTGGCCCCAATGCTTATAATGTTGTTATGGAAGCAGCAGGCAGAGTAAATGAGGTCGAAATTGTCTCCCGTGTTTTCAAGGATCTGGTAACATCATGTGGATCTTTGCCTTGGAGTTCTTTTTATAGTCTCGCTAACGGTTTCGACAGTACAAATGATAATGCTCTGCTTCTGAGGCTCATTGAAGAAATTGTGGAGCTTACATTTCCAAGGAATTTGATAGTTATAAATAGAATTATCTTTGCGTTCGGTAAATGTAGGCAGTTCGACAAAGCCCTTATAATATTCTATCATATTAAGGATTCAAATTGTAAGCCAGACTTGGTAACCTATAATACAGTTTTGGATATTTTAGGTAGAGCAGGTCAGGTTGATGAAATGCTCAATGAGTTTGCTTCAATGAAGGAAGCGGGAATTATTCCCGACTTTATTTCTTACAATACTTTACTAAATCAATTGCAAGAGGCTGGAAGGTTGGATTTGTGTTTGATGTACTTAAGGGAGATGTGTGAGAGTGGAATTAAACTGGATTTGCTTACATATACTGCGCTGATTCAGAGTTTTGGAAATTCTGGAAACATTGAGGAACAGTTGAGGCTCTTCAATGATATGAAAAGGAATCGGATCCGTCCATCATTATACATATACAGATCATTGATTAATAGCTCGAGAAAAATGGGGAAGGATGAGTTGGCTAAGACCCTTATGAAAGAGATGAAGGCATCTCTTCCATATCTGGCAGGTCCAAGAGATTTCAAACGAAAAGGAAGATAGTCTAGTGTACACAAGTTTGTTGGATTCCCCGAGTTTACATCCTTACAAGTTAATTTCATTTGGCTGCTGAACATGGCGGTTTATGGTAGATGGGCTAGAATCTCTTGACAGAGGAATGTGATATGAGACTTGTGCACATCGATATCTATTGTGCCTCGAGCTACAGTCAACCGCTAGCCTATTGGTTGAACCTTCATCGACAAGAGAAGGAGTGCTCTTGCTGTTCTGGTAATCATTTCTGTTCTAATGTAGGTATGCCACTCGATCCATTTGTTTTCCAATCACATTGTCTTGTTCAAGTTAAAGTATATTTGTAATCAGTTGCCTGTGATACCGATACTAAGAGTAACTAAGATATGACCAAGTATTCAATGCTCTTGTAGCTGTAATACCCGACTCTAAGAATGTTTAGGTTGGAACCTTGTGTTTTGCTTTTATTCAATGTTTAAGGGATGTGTGATTATCCTTTGAAGTTTGATGATTGAAAAATACATTCAATATGGATTCTTTCATGCACAATAATGCTGTTTCTTAAGTCTTGATTAAAAAGTTTTTTTATTAGTAATTTACCCGCTCTAAATTCTAACATATGTCTTTGTGCATGTCGATTGCTTTTCCAGTTGGATTTTTTTTCTACTTTTCGTTCATAAACAGTGTAGTTTTTTTTCCTTGACCTTGAGGGAGCGGGATTCAAACCCAGCTCACCGGGTAACTTTTTGAGCTCTCTATATTGTTTAGTGAAATGTGAACTAAATTCTAACACGAGGTAAATAGGATAATATATATTTCGAACATAGGTAAATTTGCAAAAGTTTCTTCCTACACTCAATAGGGATAACAATGGGAGATGACTCCATTCTGCTACAACTAATACATGAAACACTATGCTAGTTAAACTAGCTGCGAATACAAATTCGCTTATTTCTAGTTTCTAATACATACATCTAATTCAGTCCAACCGACTATTTGGCATAAGGTGCTGGACCTTCACCTTCACCGCTCTCCATTGGAGGGTACACCGGAACCTCAAAATTAGGCGGCGATGGCTTGTGAGTTGGTGGGAAAAATCCTTCCTTTGGAGGCTCAGCTGGAACCAGAGGCTCATGCTTCTCCTTTTTATGATGCTTGTGTTCATGGTGCGCCTTGTGATGGTGCGGTTTGTGATGAGGCATTGGGGGCTCGGGTTCGGGTTCGGGCTCAGCTGGGGCTGGAGAAATGCGGTCATGGTGAGACGGCTTGCTGTAACGACCCAATGAGGGAGCCATCATAGCTGCTGCAACTATTAGCAACACGTGCAGGTATTTGCCAGCCATTTTTTGCTCTTTGGTGATTCGGTGTGGAAATAGAGTAACCGATGCTCATTTATATAGTGCTTGGAGCCTGTTTTATTGGCTGAAGTGTCCAAGTATACAGCTCTGAATTGTCTTCAATTTGGTGTTTTCAGTTGAAAATTGCAGTTGAAATTTTGGAAAGTTAGGCAAATACTGTTTTTATAGCAGTTCCTTTTCTCCCTTTGATCACGGATTTTCTTTTTGTTTGTCAATTTTCTCATGATTATATGAGAATCAGATTGCAATTAGGCAGTTATGTTTAGTTTTTCTCTCATAAATTATACTATATATGAAATTTCCACAGCTAAAATTGCTGTTTCTTGCTTCATATTCTTAAATTTGTTGAGAATTGTTGACTACAATTCAGTTTTTTCATGATTATAACACTCAATTCAGGGAGACAATTGCGCTGATTAGCAATTACCAATTAAAGAACAGTAATGGTTCATGAACTTAGATCATGTTGCATTTCAAAACCAAAACCAAAACCAAATGATACAAAAGGACTCGAGTAGAGGTGAGCATTTGGTTCCACCAAAACCGAATTGAATGAATTGCTTCAACTGATTTACCCATTTTTCATTATATTTTTTACCGAATGCTCCCCTCTATTCTGATTAAAGCAATTCGGTTGAAACAATTTAATTCAGTTTTGTTCCAGTAGAACCGAATGATATCCCCTAGACCAAGTAAATATCACTTTTTGCTTCCATAATCTACAAATTGCGGATTAGTTATGCAAAATTATCTATATAGAGTTTGTGTTTTCTTTTGGATAAAGATTCAAAAACCAAATAGCCTTGATCGTTAGTTTTACTTGTATTGCTAAAGTAACTAAGAAAATTTTGCTGAATAAAGTTCCGTAAAAAGGAACTACAAGAAAACATGATCTGTTGCCTAACATAGTTGATAAAGAAAAGTAATTAGTAATCGCCTTTATTTACCAATGCATTCATTCGAACTTCAACCACACAAATCGCCCTAATCTACCCAGATTCCGATTCATGCCTGGTAAAATCCGAATCAATTTGAGCATCTCCATCGCATGTTAAACCGTTATACTGCTTCACAACCAGCACGGATGCTGACATGGCAAAATCATGGCCAATCAGTAAATTCCCAGCGGGTCCCAACTCGGGACACTCCATCCTGACCGCCAAAGCCGAAGCCGCGGGTCCCGCCGGCGTCCGACCAGCCAATATCAGATTATGCCCGCCATAGCTCTTCACTGCTTCAACAATCTCTTCCAAACTATTCACTACCCTCTCATCAAAGTCAACCACTTTCTTCACCTCGCCTAAAACCCTTTTATCAGATTCTATCGAACTGTTTGATTCCTCAGTGACATCGATCGTCACTTCTTGTCCTAAAAGATCTTTCCCTGCAATAAACCGAACCACAGTCAACCGAATCCCCGGATGCTCAGCCATTCTAGCACCATAAGCCAGCGCTTCACGATCATCGTTCCCTCCGAAGAACAACACCGCAATCCTCGACGACACATTACTCGCCGCCACGTGTGCACCACCGCCGTACCCCCGGTCCACCAAAATCCCAACCGAGCATTTCGCATTATTCAAAACTCTCAAATTAACCCCACGGAATTCGCCCCTTGTAGTCTCCAACGAACCGTCCAATCTCTGGTGCTTATGAAACGGAAGAATTATCATTGCAATCCGTTTGTTTTCAGCAGTGTTGCAGATATCTTCGTGAATGTTGTGCATTGCCGAGAGAGCTGTCATTGGCCGGATTACAACGTTGCTGAGCTGCCTGAACGCCTCGAAGGCCACCACGATGTGGCTCGAGTCGTTGTGTTGCAGTTTGTTCCAAAAGGGTAGGCCGTTTTTTCTCGCCTTGTGGACCATGCGGATCGCTGATGGTCTCTCGGAGAACTCCATTAGGTGAAGGGCGTAGACTGTGAGGCCTTGCTTTTTCTCGGTCCCACGTGAGGCTTCGATGATGTTGATCATTGTCGGGATGTTTCTGCTGCTGTAGAAACATGCTAGGATTCGGAGTTGGCTGTCGGGGTTTTTTCGTTCCACTGTTCTGTGTTTGTAGTCGGCTTTTAGTGCTTTTTTGGCTGGTTTGTAGATGGATATGACTATAGGTGTGGTAATGAATGTTGTGAATATTGCCATTAGAACGCATATAGCAAAGGTTTGATCGTTTAGGACCTGCAAAAATATATCGGATGTTAACGATAATTAAGTCAAGTTAACGAGAAAATATGATTACAATATCAGAATGGATTGGCTGAACTGGTCCCAAAACGGTTATTGCCCCCTTAACTTTGAAAGAATCCACTTAGCTCATTCAACTTTAGAAAAGTGCCCGCAATATAGAGCGTCAACTAGTGATCAAGGAGAGAAAAATCAGAAAAATATCATCTTTGAAAAGTCAACCCAACAATAATCTGCCATGTTACATTTAGGAGCAAATGTATGCACTTTTTACAATTTGAGGGAGCTAAAAATCCATTTTGAAGTTAAGGGGGCAGTAAGCATTTTGGGACAAGTTTAACGGACTACTGATGCATTATGCATAATAGATTTACCTTTCTGTCTTTTCCAATGTTGAGTACAATCAGCTCCACTAGGCCTTTAGTATTCATAAGAAAACCAAGAGTAAGAGCTTCCCGAAACGGGATCCTGCACAATAGAGACCCAGAAACCGTCCCTACAATCTTCCCAAAACAGGCTGTAGCTATGACTAAAACCAGCAATCCCCACGATTGAGCCCCTTGAATCGTGGCTATATTGGTCTTGAGCCCACTGGACACAAAGTACAATGGGAGAAAAAGACCCGACACAACATCTTCAACCTTTTCAACAAGACCTCCAGCAAAGGGCCCATCTTTCGGGATCAAAACTCCAACAACAAACACACCAAAGAGAGCATGAATCCCTATTGCATCAGTGCAGAACCCTGCAGCCAAAACTACACCCATTGTAGCACACACATACAACTCATTGACCGGTTCTCCTTCAGGGCAACGGCGGGCCATCCATTTGAACACCGGAGGGATAACAGCCACACAGCAGATGATAAAACCGACACCCGATAGAAGCACCCAAAGAGAAGTGAGAGGGGAATTTCCCGAACCAGAGAGAGCAATGGCAAGAGCAAGTAAAATCCATGCTGCTATATCATTTACAGCAGCTGCTGACATGGCCATTTGACCAACATCGGTGGTCAACAGCTTAAGTTCAGCCAAGATTCGGGCCAAGACAGGGAAAGCAGTTATAGAAAGTGCCACCCCCATGAACACAAGAAGCGGGGCTTGCTTTACCCCTTGGGATACTGTTTTGTGAAGGACAAATGATACCCCAATTCCTAAAGTGAAAGGCAAGCTGATTCCCATTAGTGCTATTCCTAATGCCTTTTTGCCTGTATGGCGCAGGGACTTGGGGTCTAACTCAAGGCCCACTAAGAACAGGAAGAAAAGAAGACCGAGATTGGCTAGAGTGTCCAAAACTGTAAGGCTTTTGGCTGGGAAAATTGTGTTCAGTTAGTTAAGGTTTCGTCCTAGAGCTGATGGTCCGAGTAGTATGCCGCCCTATTCAAAGATACAAGTCATCAGAATACTATAACACTCATATAAATACCGAAAGAATAGATTTTTGTTATAAATTGATGCAACTAAATCAAAGATTGTTCTGTTTGTAGTAAAGCTATTAAAAAATTATATGCTGAGTTAGTATTACACATAAGCAAATTTTAAGCAAATGCATATTATTTTCAGTTGTCTGTCTGTCCGTCATTTCTTGGAACTAACTATACGTTTTTGCTCTACTCTGGTGTTGAGTGAATGTAGAATGCTTCTAACACTGAATAAAATAGTTAAATTTAATCAATCATAATAAAATTAAGAGAAGTCAGGTATCATCATTCTATAGTTCCACTATTTTTAGTTTCCTTTATAAAATGAAGGTTTGCAGAATCAACTACGAAAAGTAAAGCAAAGGGACAATATACACCACTATTTTTAGGCAGTGACACTGACAGAAACATATAAAAGTACAACAAAAGTTGTAGTAAGTTAAGTTAATGAATCAAGTGCTCCATAATCTTGTTTAATTAGTCTCAAAAGGCCCCTCAACTTTCTGCAAACCTCATCAAGTTCTTAAACTTATTCATTTAGTTTCAGCGGAACACCTATATTCTATGATGTAAATGTCTCATCATGTCCCCACATTTCCACTTAGTCCTATGTAGAGTGATTATAGTGATTCCAAGAAACATTCATAGATTTATTAAACACAAAAATAAGTAAACTGAGGAATGCCATCCCAATCATACTAAATGAACAAGTTTAGGGACCCAGAGATGCCTTTTTTCAGCACAGTTGCCCAATAATTTCATTATTTTCATTTTTATATTTCAAAAGTATTCCATTGTCATCTTTCATATTGTGTCAATACCATCCATCCAAATAAAATATTACACAAACTCACCACACTTAACCACAAAAAATGGAAAATCCATGTGCCAAACAAGTGATTAGCTGTAAATTACGCCTATCATCAAAGCAAACAATTGGCCTGGAAATTTACGGAGTGTTTGGGAAGGAAATGCAAAAGCATGAAAACAATTCAGCACACAAACACAATCTTAACACAAATTGAGTACTAATCTCGCAGCAGAATCGATCTATCAACTTATCATCCAATTTCGTACAAAACACACAAACACGAAATCGCAAGGAATGAGTAAACCGAAAAGAGAGAGAGAGTAACAACATACGATAATCTCAGCGATGACGCGCGGTTGCCGGAGAGGCTTGAGAACAAAAGCAAGAAGACGAGTGAGCAAAAGAACCAGCACAATCTGCAGAATCGCCAACGGCAGAGCAAAATCCAGCGGATTCTCCCCCTGAAATAGGCCATTCGACGTCGCCTTCATCGGCTTCGGGCACGATCCAACTGTCCCGATACTCGCCATTCTGCTTCCTCTTCTTCACTGAAATCACCGAATTGAGGAGCAGAAATGGATGATTTCGAGCTTTTCAGATCACATAACAGCAGTTGACGCAGCAATTGCAACTGTAGAGATTGGATCGGATTGGATTTGAATCTCTTTGAATCCTAGATTTTGGGCTGATTTGATGGCTCTGTGATATTTGGATTTATGTAGTGGGGGTTTTTATATAGAGCCGTGAGAGATAAGAGACCGTCTAAATGATATAATGTACGGCATTTTAAAATGTCACTGGCAGCCGAAAAATATAAAAATGGGTTTAAAGGCAAGGGACTTTAATTTGGTGCCACTTATAAGTTGTTATAATAAATTATTGTCACGAACTAGTTCTTTATAAAATTATAAGCTTAGGCTACGTTCCTTTCAACTTATTTTCTATTTAATTCAGTTCAGTTGAGTTGAGTTTCAGTTTCATTTAATTTTCTTAAATTTTGTTTCATTAGAAATCCATTAGCAGTCCATTAAATGTCATTAAATTTCAATAATTATAATTACATTTGAAACAGTTTTAAACATCATTTAATTTCGATTAATTTCATATGAGTTTTAGTTTTAATAAGTATCAAATAAGTTTGAGTTTCAGTTTAATTTATTCAGTTCAGTTCAGTTATGTCGTTAACCATTCAGTCTAAAATAATTGAGTCTTAAACAATATATTTGGTCTTAGATACGCGTTTTAAAATTTTAGACTAATATTAGCTTTACGTAGCAAAGAAATGTCACAACCAACGGTTTTGGTTTAAAGGTGAGGGACTTTTGTATAAATTATGAGTCGTTTTAATAAATGTTTGTCACGAACTAGTTGTTTATAAAATTATGTATTATCGCTTTAGACAATAGACTTGTTTTCCATTGTACAATTTAAAATTTAAGAGTTGACATTAGCTTGTACATGTCTCACTCAATCATTTTATTCTGATTCACGGCGGTTAAATAATTCATTTCTTTAAGTTTTTTGAAAGTTATAAATCACGTTAATTATCTAAATTTCAAAGTTATAGATTTTGTAGATTCATTTTTTTTATAGAATTCACTTTTTATTTAAAATGTCACAGGCAACCAACCATAAAAAATTGTCACAACTCACAACCAACGATTTTGGTTTAAAGCTAAGGGACTTTGGTGTAATTTGTAAGTCGTTTTACTAATTTATTTTCGCAAACTAATTGTTTATAAAATTATGTATTATAGTTTTAAACAACATATTTGAACTTTGTTACGCACTTTAAAATTGTAGATTGATGTTAGCTTTGCATAGCAAAGAAATGTCACAACCAGTGGTTTTGGTGTAACTTTTATGTTGTTTTAATAAATTATTGTAGCGGACTAGTTGTTTATAAAATTTTGTATTATTGCTTTAAGCAATAGACTTAAGCAATAAACAAATAAAATAATTATCTTTCAATCAACTAAAGATTTCTTTGCCTCTCAAACCTTATGCCGAGGAACTATTTGTCTTACTAAAACAATATTACTCTGCTACTATAATTTCGAACAATACAACAATGTTTCAAATAATCACAGAAAAACACTAGTAACTTTGCACTTGACCAAATTTAGAGAAGCTTTAC
>CAOJBJ010217118.1:0-16211 GCA_948291685.1 Euphorbia celastroides
CATATTCCATCTTAAACCGACGAACTCAAATCACCGACCTTCTCCAACCGCCGATTCTCCTGCCCCTCTTCTCCTTATTCCGGTGAACTAGAATCCCGTTTTGACCGAGTTTATATCTAGTTTTCATTTTGACCGGCGACGCGATTTCATGGTTTGATTTCACTGTTCCGTCGTCGCTCAAGCAAATTGAGATCTCCGGTTGAACACGAATCGATGAACTGAACTGGAATCGGCACTAGATCGAGCTCCGACGAACAGACGAGAGAGGAAGAGGAGAGAGAGAGGCCGAGATCCAGGGGTTTTCCGATTGAATGGAGGCGGCAGATCTGAGTTCGCGATTTCCTGGTGGCGGGAAAAAACCGATTTTTCGGCAGAGGAGAATCAACGCGAAAATGACAGAGGAAACCAGAGCAATCAGAGGCCGGCGAATCGTGGCTTTTCCGGCCGATTTTTAGTTTTTTCAGCCGAAAATAGAGGAGAGAGAGGAGATCTCGCCGGAATCACGATTTCCCGGCGAGATCCCCGTGTCGGGTGTATGCCGGCGGTGGGTTTGGCGGCCAGGATAGGAAAATTAGGGTTGGGTAGATTTTAGGGGTATTTTGACCATTTTGCCCTTATTCAAATTTTAAATTTAACAATTTTGTCCCTATGCCACGTCATCGATTAACAGAGTTTGGATGGAAAAGTATCTTTTTGCTAACGGTACGAAACCTCATGGGTGATTTTGCAAAAAAACAAACCTCAGAGATGATTTTGCAAAACGTGCAAAACTCAGGGGATGTTTTTGAAGTTTACCCAAATTATAATAAAAGATAAAATTAGGGCTTACCTATTAGATTAAGATTTTCAGTCGAAACGTATCCTATTGCGTCATCCTAAACTCACATTAGAAATCTCTTTCTATTTATGCATGAAAACGCCTTAGTTGTTCCTGATTAGAAATCAATAACTCATCTCGTATTGGTGGCAAAATAACCTCAGGTGTAATAGGGCTAGTATGTGGGGATGTCCTTGGAAAATCGTGTTTTTTATCGCTTGCTTGTGGTTTTGGAAGTTGAGGGACCTGCAAAATTTTCAGAATTTTGATGGGATAGAAATCGACGAATGTATGGCAATAAAGTGTTTTGTGGAGGCTTGGGGGAAGATTATTGCTCCTCACCTGTTCAAGTCTTGAATAACGAAGAAAGAAGAGTTCGGATAGACCTCCTGATGGTAGGCTAAAGTTAAATTTTAATGGGTCTTGTCATAGAGTCTGGGGTTGTTACAGCTGGGGGATACATAGGAGATCACTCGGGTTCATGGCAAATCGGATGCATTCATAACATTGATGGAGTCTGTTTATTTAATGACAAATCGTGATAACGACGAGGTTCTTTATTAAAGAATAGCTATGTTGTTTCTCCAAGTTGTTTTATGAGTTGCACCATCTAAAGATAATTTTTTTTTATCTGTTTGTTTCTTTTTGCAGCTCGCATGTACTTTAGAAAGCTATTCCTTTAGGCAAATTTACTTCGTGGCTTTGAAATCTACTGCTTGTCTTGTTTTCTTTCTGCTGATCATATTCATATTATTATTGACTTTATTATACTTGTGTTTTTCTTTAATTGGTTATGTGTTTATATTTTTTTGTTATTATTGGAACTTTTTGGATTGCTTGAAGAGTATCTCTTTTTCTATGCTCCGTTTCTTAGTTTACATGTTTATTCAAGATAACATTTGAATGGCAAGTTCGTGATAATCTTCGGTTTTTGAGTTATATGACAAGTTCAATCAAGTGTATGTGAAATATGAATTACATTATTATAATAGCTCAATTAGTGAATTTACTGATATCAAGCTTTTGTTATTTTAAGCTTACGGAATTCATAGTAGCTCTCTTCAATCCAAATATTTTCTTTTAATTTTTTCACTTGAACATTCCGCAGCAGAATTCGCAATTAAAATTAAACTTGTAAATCTGCAAGAAGCCATATTGGAAGGGACATTGTACTGTAAATTTGCAACTGCAAATTACAAGAAAGATGCACTTGCAAGTTTATAACGGAATATGCAAGGGAAATACTTCCCGTTGCAGATTTACAAGGAAAATATATTCACTTGCAAAATGATCAGTTTGCAAATAGTATCAAACAGCGTTTGAAACGAAATTCTATTGTAGATCAGTGATTTTCTTGTAGTGTTAACAATTTTTCAATTTAACCAAATTTTTCGCAATTATGAAATATTTAATTCGTTACAAAAAATAATTATGATTTGATATTTTCTTTGCGATTTGACAAGAATTTTCGCAGTTACAAACAATTGTAATATTATTACGAATAATCATTAGGACTTAGTATTGTTTTCGCTATTTAATAAGAATTTTTTGAACTTAAGAAAAGTTCTAGTATTAATTGTTACGAAAAATCATAAAGACTTAATACTGTTTTCGTGATTTAATAGGAATTTTTCGCAGTTACGAAAACTTGTAGTATTGTTACCAAAAATCATAAGGACTTAGTACCGTTTTCGCGATTTAAGAAGAAATTTTCGTAGTTACGAAAAGTTGTAGTATTGTTACGAAAAATCATAAGGACTTAGTATTGTTTTCGCGATTTAATAATAATTTTTCGCAGTTACGAAAATTTGCAGTATTGTTACGTAAAATAATAAGGGTTTAGTACTGTTTTCGCGACTTAATAAGAATTTTTCGCAGCTATGAAAACTTGTAGTATTATTACGAAAAATCATAAGGAGTACTTTTTTCGCAATTTAATAGGAATTTTTCGCAGTTACGAAAACTTGTAATATTGTTACGAAAAATCATAAGGACTTAGTACTATTTTCACGATTTACTAAGAATTTTTTGCAGTTATGAAAAGTTGTAGTATTGTTACGAAAAATCATAAGGACTTAGTACTGTTTTCATGATTTAATAAGAATTTTTTGCAGTTACGAAAAGTTGTAGTATTGTTACGAAAAATCGTAAGGACTTAGTATTGTTTTCACGATTTAATAGGAATTTTTCACAGTTACAAAAAGTTGTAGTATTGTTACAAAAAATCCTAATGACTTAGTACTGTTTTCGCGATTTAATAAGAATTTTTCGCAATTACGAAAAATTGTAGTATTGTTACGAAAAATCATAAAGACTTAGTATTGTTTTCGCGATTTTGAAAAGTTGTAATATTGTTACGAAAAATCATGAGGACTTAGTATTTTTTTGCGATTTAATAAGAATATTTCGCAATTATGAAAAGTTGTAGTATTGTTACGAAAAATCATAAGAACTTAGTACTGTTTTCACGATTTAATAAGATTTTTCCGCAGTTACGAAAAGTTGTAGTATTGTTACCAAAAAACATAATGACTTAGTACTGTTTTCGTGATTTAATAAGAATTTTCGCAATTACAAAAAGTTGTAGTATTGCTATGAAAAACCGGAATGACTTAGTACTGTTTTCGCGATTTAATAAGAATTTTCACAGTTACGAAAACTTGTAGTATTGTTACGAAAAATTATTAGGACTTTGTATTGTTTTCTGATTTAATAAGAAATTTTCGCAGTTATGAAAACTTGTAATATTGTTACGAAAAATCATTAGGAGTTAAACTGTTTTCACGATTTAATAAGAATTTTCACAGTTACGAAAACTTGTAGTATAGTTACGAAAAATCATTAAGACTTAGTATTGTTTTCGTGATTTAATAAGAAATTTTCGCAGTTACGAAAACTTGTAGTATTGTTTCGAAAAATCATTAGGACTTAAATTGTTTTCGTGATTTAATAAGAATTTTCGCAGTTACGAAAAGTTGTAGTATTGCTATGAAAAATCAGAATGACTTATTATTGTTTTCACGATTTAATAAGAGTTTTTCACAGTTACGAAAACTTGTAGTATTGTTACGAAAAATCATTAGGACTAAGTACTATTTTTGTGATTTAATAAGAAATTTTCGCAGTTGTTACGAAAAATCATAATAACTTAGTACTGTTTTCGTGATTTAATAGGAATTTTTCGCAATTATGAAAAGTTGTAGTATTGTTACGAAAAATCAGAAGAACTTAGTGTTGTTTTCGCGATTTAATAAGAATTTTTCGCAATTACGAAAACTTGTAGTATTGTTACGAAAAATCATAATGACTTAGTATTGTTTTCGTGATTTAATAAGAATTTTTCACAGTCACGAAAACTTGTAGTATTGTTACGAAAAATCATAAGGACTTAGTACTGTTTTCGTGATTTAATAGGAATTTTTCGTAGTTACGAAAAGTTATAGTATTGTTACGAAAAATCATAAGAATTTAGTACCGTTTTCGCGATTTAATAAGAATTTTTCGTAGTTATGAAAACTTGTAGTATTGTTACGAAAAACCATAAGGGCTTAGTACTGTTTTCGCGATTTAATAAGAATTTTTCGCAATTAAGAAAAGTTATAGCATTGTTACAAAAAATCATAAGGACTTAGTACTGTTTTCGGGATTCACTAAGAATTTTTTACAATTACGAAATCTTATAATATTATTACAAAAAATTACAAGGACTTAATATTGTTTTCGCGATTTAATAAGAAATTTTCACAATCATGAAAAATAGTAATATCGTTATTTGCAATTTAATGTTACATTTTACAATCACAGAAAATTATAATATCATTTAGAAAAATTATAACTAGTTATAATTTTCATGATTTAATAATAATGTTGTGTAAGCTTATAAATATTTGAACATTCAAAGTGAGGGAAATTTGTTGAAAAAGACGGTGAATTTTCTAGTATAAGGACAGTGTGTCTTCATTTTTTTTAAGTTATTATGGGAAGAAAAAGGAAAAAATTGAGTGAAAAGATAAATCAAAGAATAAACATGGTAGAAGTGGACTAACATATAGTGGCGGGCTAAAGAGTAGTAGTGGGTATCTCTTCCACTTGTTGGTAACTTGCTATGATTAATTTTATATAGGAGATATTCCACGTGTCTAATTGTTAGAGGATGTGAAAACCAAGTATACTAGCTTTGTTTTTTTGACAAAGTTATGATAAGAGCATTTTTATACATCTTTATTGAGAAAAGTAATATGAACAAGCTCATACAATTGCTGACCAATTCATCTTCTTCCTTTTGAAATCTCAAATCTATGCCACCCAACTCCAGTCTTCCTCTCTTTCGGTCGCCGTCCTCTGCCTAGCCCTCTCTTATCTTTCTAGGTGCGCCTCCACTTACTTCTCCTTCAATTTTCTTTTTTCTTATTCTTCAATCTTATTTTGCAGATTTTTTCCATTCGTTCTACTACATGGGCATAATCCTCTGCAACTGCAGATGAGAATTTCGTTTCCACTTGTATGGTTTCTTCCCCTTTTGCTTCTCTGTATCCATGTAGCTTTGGTTTCTGGCGTATGCCAGACTGATCAGCAATCCCTGCTACTCCAATTGAGCAATTCTCTAATTTACGATCAATCCATGTCTGCCAAATTGGTTCACTGGAATTCGAGCTCAGATTGCTGCAATTGTCCCGGTGTAACCTGCGATCAATCTGATCTAGGTCGTGTCGTTGGCCTCAACTTGAGCAACGAATCAATCTCCGGTGGGATCGAGGAGAGTCAACTTCTTAGGTTTCAGTACCTTCAGATTCTCGATCTGTCTTATAACAAATTCAACGCATCTCTGCCGCCAGGTTTTGGAAATCTCACTAATTTGATCTCTTTAAACTTGTCGAATGCTGGATTTGTAGGGCAAATTCCAATTGGGATTTCATACTTGACTGAGTTGGTGAGTCTTGATTTGTCTATGCTTTCTGATATTTTGTTCACTGGAAGGCTGAAACTTGAAAATCCGAATCTCCCAACACTGATTAAGAATCTCCCCAAGCTAAGAGAACTTCATCTTGATGGGGTTATTATTTCTGCATCTGGAAATCAATGGGGTCAGGCTTTGCCCTCTTCATTACCAAATCTGCAAGTGTTGAGCTTGACCAACTGTTTTCTCTCTGGCCCCTTTGAATCTTCTCTTAGTGATCTTCGGTTTCTCTCAGTGGTCCGATTGAGTAGTAACAACTTATCTGCTGATGTTCCTGAGTTTTTTGCAGAGTTTACTAATTTGAGAGAGTTGCATCTCAGCTTATGTTCTTTGAGAGGAACATTTCCTGAAAAGATTTTGCAGGTATCAACATTAGAGGTTCTTGATTTAACATTGAACCAAGAACTCAGCGGACAATTGCCTGATGAATTTCAGAACTCCTCTCTTAAGATATTGAAGCTGAGCAACACAAATTTTTTCGGTAATTACCTAAATCTATTGGTGCACTTGGGAGTTTGAGGAGAATAGAGCTTGGTAATTGCAAGTTCAATGGAGAAATCCCGTCTTCAATGGAAGACCTCACTGAACTCACCTTTGTGGATTTCTCATTCAATAACTTCACTGGTCGAATCCCATCGCTTGTTCAATCGAACAAACTAATTCATATGGATTTCTCTCACAATAAACTGTCTGGAGAGATTCTAGCCTCTCACTTTGAAGGCCTAGAAAGCCTTGTGTATTTGGACTTGAGGGATAATATGCTCAATGGAACCATCCCGAGCTCTCTATTTGCAATCCAGTCCTTGCAGAAGATCTTTCTGTCTTCTAATCAATTTGGGGGTCAAGTTCCTGACTTTTCGGATCCATTTTTGAACAATTTGGATACTCTAGACCTAAGCAGCAACAGATTAGAAGGGCCGATTCCCGGTACTTTCTTTAATCTCACCAGACTTAATGTCCTTGTACTTTCATTTAACAAGTTCAGAGGCACCATTAAGCTAGATTGGATTAGCAGGCTTCAAAATCTCACCAAAATTGATCTTTCATTCAATAACTTGGAAATCGATATGATTACTAGCAGTTCTTCATTGCCACAGTTCACAACAGTAAAGCTGGCGAACTGCAGTTTAAGGGCGTTCCCAAATCTGGAACACCAATCAAATTTGAACTACTTAGACCTTTCGAAGAACCGAATTGAAGGGACAGTGCCTCAATGGATTGTGGGGCTAGAATCTCTTGGCTATCTGAATCTTTCATGGAACTTGTTGACAAATCTGCAAGGGTCTCTTTCATTGCCTAACATTTTTATATTGGACCTACAGCATAACCAGCTGCAAGGGACTGTTCCAACCCCTCCAGCATCAGCCTTGATTGTTGATTACTCAAATAACAATTTCACCTCAGTTATCCCGCCTGACTTTGGTACATCTGTCTCCTTCACCCTTTTCTTTTCTCTTGCTAACAATAAGCTCGTCGGTTCGATTCCCGAATCGATATGCAATGCGAGTTATCTGGAAGTTCTTGATCTGTCTCACAACAGTTTGAATGGCAGCATACCATTTTGTTTAGTTAAAATGAGTCAGACTCTCAGTGTTCTAAATCTGAGGGGGAACGAGATTGTCGGGGTTATACCTGATAAATTCCAAAGTTCTTGTAAATTGAAGACTCTTGATGTCAACGGGAATCGAATCGAAGGGCAGGTTCCACAGTCTGTAGCTGATTGCAGTTTGCTAGAGGTCTTAGACCTGGGGAACAATAAAATGAAGGATGGCTTCCTTTGCTTTCTGAAGAATTTAACCAATTTGCGAGTCCTCGTTTTTTGGCAATATTGGCTGCCCAAACAACCTTGGCCCTTGGCGTAGGCTTCAAATTGTTGACCTAGCATCCAACAATTTTAATGGTACCCTACCAGATATATGCTTCGATACATGGGAAGAAATGAAGGGTTCAGGAAATAAAATTCATGATCAGATTGTTTCAAAGGTCCTACAGTTTAGTGGCCCTTATTACCAAGATTCAGTAACAGTCACAAGCAAAGGCCTCCAGGTGCAGCTGGTAAAGATTCTTACCGTCTTTACATCCATTGACTTCTCGGATAACGATTTTGAAGGGCCAATACCAGCAGCCATTGGAAAATTCCGAGGGCTCTACTTTCTGAACTTGTCTCATAATGCTCTTTCAGGCCAGATTTTACCCTTTTTAGGCAACCTGGCACAGTTGGAGTCTTTGGACCTTTCAGACAACTGGTTCACTGGACCCATACCTTGGGAACTTGTGGGCCTTACGTTTCTTGCTTTCCTGAATCTCTCCAGCAATCGGTTAGTAGGAAGCATCCCAGTGGGCAATCAATTTGCAACATTTGGAAGATCTTCTTATCAAGGTAATGCCGGGTTATGCGGGTCACCATTGTCAAAATTGTGCTCAGATGCTGATGAGTTTCCGCCAGAAAGGCAATCTGAAAACCTAAAAGGAAATGGATACTGTTGGGATTTCATTGTTCCAGGACTTGGTTTCGGGGTTGGAGCGGCATTTGCTGTTTTACCGTTACTATTCTGTAAGGAAGCACAGAAATTGTATGATGACCGAATCGATAAGTTCCTTACGGTTTTTGTTCCCATTTTTGGATTGGTATACTACACTAGTGGTGATTGGAGGAGGGTTTGGCCGGAGGATTGTTTTGAAGAAGAAGAAGTAGAAGAAATGGAATCTGATGTTGATGAAGTGGAAGATGGATGTGGAGGAGGGTATTGTGTGTTCTGTACAAAACTTGATGTGACAAGGAAACGGGTGATCCATGACCCGAATTGTACTTGCTATCACTCTCCGCCTGTATCTGCTTCATCTAATTCTTCTTTTTCAGGTTCTGAGTCTTCGTCTTGAGCATAACTTTGTTCTGAACTCTTGTTGTGATTGTTCTGTAATTTGTAAATAATAGAAAGCACATTAACCCTTGAGCTGGTGTGATGAGAGCATTAGCACAGCTTGTAGAGTTCTTGTTGCCATTGCATTATTATCTAGGTTTTGTATCAGGCTGACCACTCTTTCCAAAATTACATCCCAAGTCGTGCCGGATAAAAAGTCTATAAACTGAAACATGTCATCCCATAAATAAGTACTCCTGATTCTTTTGAATTTTTATCAATATCAATAAAACATTTATTACATAATTGAAATGATTAAATCACTCCTTAACTTTTTTATATAAAATTTCATCTCTCTTCTTAATTACTAATACATAACATCTTTCCTAATTAGTACAAGGGCAAATTAGAGGTTAATGGTAAAATAATGCATTGAAAATCTAACAAGTCACTTAAAATGGAATAAAATAAAAAGGTTAAAGAGTCACTTATTTTGAAATGGAAGTAGTAAAATTTTATACGCTTTTTTACAAGAAAATATTATGTTGGAAGTTTTATGTTTATGCAAATTTGTATATGTGGTGTCCCCGTAAAATTCTGAAAAGAATTTGAAAAGAAAATGCGATAAATGGAATGCCAAAGTTAAGGTGAATGGGGACGACTTTCACCGAAGAAGAGGAGAAGCGGTGAGGCGGGTGACATTTTGCCAGCGTTTTTCCGACGAACTTGATTTTTACCGGTGGTGGGGTTGGCGTTGACAATTGGCTGAAGGTTTGGGATAAGGTTTGGTGGTGACTACTGGCTGAAGGTTTGGCTGACGAAATTCCCAGCATTCGATTAAACCGAATCAAAACGTAGGAGCCGCCACTGGCAATAGATGGGGCTAAGGCTGGATATGGGATTAGGGTTTCATTGGGGTTAAACGCATAAATTCATTCCTGAAGTCATCATTTTTCATTCCATGCACTCTCCAAGTTTGAAAATGTCCTATTATCTTCCTCAAGTTGGTAAAAATGAATCAATTACCCCCTTCAATTTCACGTGTCAACTTTTGGTTGATATATAAAAGTAAAAAAAAATATGTTTGAAAAGTCAAACTAATCATATTTTGACACGTGATATTGAGGGGATAATTGATCTGTTTTGCCAACTTGAGGGGGGTAATAAAATCTTTTCAAACTTGAAGGGTGCAGGGGGCAAAAAATATCAACTTGAGGGGTGCATGTTTATTGTTTATGAGTAAATAGGTTATCTGGGTCAAAAAGTAAAATTTGACCATTTTACCCTCTGTCCACATCAGTATTTAACTGTTATTGGATGGAAAAGTATGATTTTGAAAACGGTGCGAAACTTCAAGGGTGTTTTTGAGAAAAAAAATTTCAGAGGTGTTTTCGAAAAAAGGTTAGAGGTGTGCATATTTCGGTCAAAACAGAAATACCGAACCGAACCAAATGTGCAATTCGGTTCAGTTTTTATATTAGTTCAGTTCGATTTGGTAAAATTTTTAGTAAATGATTTTTGGTACGGTTCGATTTAAAAATATATCAATTCATGTCGATAAAAAATATTTTGGTATATTACAAGGGACCAAACCGAAGTACCGAACCGAACATATCAATAATTCAATTTTTATGTTAGCTCGGTTTGGTTTGGTTATCCTTTTAATTAAAATTCGGTTTTCGGTTCGGCTTCTATTTTAATTTTGGTTCGATTCAATAAAAAATTTAATTAAAATTTGGTAATTCAGTAGAGCTGATTTGATTCGGTTTAATCGAATGCACGCCCCTAATAAAAGTCATACCTCAGGTCAGATTTTTTAAGTCTATCCATTTATTTTATTAAGACAATTATTAATAGTTGTCAAACCAAATTTAAGTCTATTTGGAGTGCTTTCTCGTCTGCTTTCCTACGAAGTTATATTTTGAATCTTTTCTTAAAAGCAGTAGATTATAGATTTAGAAAAACTGTTTTGGCAGTTCTCAACTTTTTTATATAAATGATCAAAATGCACTGTCAAAATTAAAAAAAAATGATATTGTATGAAAAATTTATGATACCAATTGTTAGAGATTTAACAGCTCTGACAGTAATACCAAACAAACCCTTAATAATTTATTAGTTTTATAGTTTTTTTATTAACAATGCTGGTACTTAATATTATCATCTCAATTCATCTTATCAAGTGAGAAAGCTAAGAGGTATATTTGGGTCTACAAATTTATTTATTCTCTTTAATTTTATTTTCAAATCTTCTAGTATTGGAGTTTTCTTTTTCTTTTCTTCTTAACTTATTCAAATTCTTTTCAATGCTCATTTACTCTTTTAGATTTGAAAGACGATTCCTTCAATTATTAAGTTTGATTGTCAAGTTCAACTCTTTCATGAAAGAAAGGGGTAACTATAAAAACCACCCTTGAAGTATGATTTTTCATTAAAAATATTCCCGAGGTTTCAAACTCATCAAAAACATCCCTAAGGTTTTACACCGTTATTAAAATAAAGTTTTTCTATCCAATAGCAGTTAAGTGATGATGTGGCTAAGGGTCATTTTTGTCAAATTTCACTTTTTTAACCCAACCCTTATTTTTAACCCAAACCTATTTACCCAATCATCCTCATACCCTAACCCAAATACACAAACCCTAACCATAAAACAGTCCCCTCCCCACTCCCCACTCGCCGGTGCTGACATCGAAAAAACGTGAAATGCCGAAAAATCACGAGTCGCTGGTCGAAACCCTCCTCGGTGCTCCAGATCTCGTTGATTCCCCTCTTCTTGTCGCCAAAATCACGCTTCATTGGAAACCGCTCCTCCTCCCGATCCTGCACAGATTTGTTCGCTCCTCCTCTTGTCAACAGCACAACTCAGATCTGGAAATCCAAGCGCGAGCCCTCACCTCTCTCTTCTCTCTCAGCTCAGCGAAATCAGCTTCAGGTTTCTCCACCCAAAAATCGCCAGATCCCACCCACCGAGAACCTCCATCCATCATTTTTGCTGGAAAAAACAGATTTGCCACAGAACAGGTCGCCGGAAAATGATTCTCTCTCCCCGCCCTTCGTCGTCGTTGCCCCTGCTCCAAAAAACGCACCTTCACCGGTAAAAATTGACAATAAACAGACAAGAAACCGATGAGAAACCAACACCCAGAAAATCGACGAGAGAGAGAGGAGGTCAATTTTATCGTCGTTACCAGAAACGCGATTTTTCGGTGACGACACCGGCTGTTGTGGGCAAGGGTTAGGGTTAAATGGGTTGTTGGGTTAGGATTTTGATGAAAATGGGTAGGGTTAAATGAGTTCTAATTAAATGGGTCAAAAAATTAGTTACGACAAAAATACCCTTTTGCCGCATCAACATTTAACAGCTGGTAGATGGAAAATCCTTGTTTTGATAATGTTCGAAACTTCGAGAGGTATTTTTGATGAGTTTGAAACCTCAAGAGTATTTTTGATGAAAAGTCATATCTCAGGAATGGTTTTTTAAATTATTCTTTAAAAAACGTAAAAGCAACTTAAGAAATACTATATGAAATTATGCTACTTTCTTCATCTAGTTCATAGTATCAAAAGAATATAAAATTGTACAAGATATATCATAAATTTGATTTTGAAGACCGATACACTTATTTCTTATAATTTTGAAGCCTCCACACAATTCTTTGATATAACAGGGAAAAATTCAATTCATGAGCCGCCATCATTCTCTGATATCACGGAAAATATTTTATGAATTAATGAATCAAAATCAATTACAATAAAAAAAGATAAATAACACTTATAGTTTATCTAGAGAACAAAGATAAATGCTCCGAGAAAACAGCCAACTCATACAACCTGTTATTAGCAGCTAAACTAACTTTGCTTTGTAATCCTATGCTGGTGAGTTTACTATGAAACTGCTTCTGACTGGAGTTAGAAGTTGAAGCAACATTACCTTCTTCTATTTTTTGTTGTTTAAAGTTTCATGAGATGCACTGCATTAAGTTGAGAGAAAGTTAATTCCATTTGGTATGAAATTAAACTCTTTATGAATAAATTTGTGACAAAACGGTTAGAAAATTAGGATTTAAGATATAAAAAATATATAAATCTATATATGTATTATGACTTGGGAAATTGTAGCTAATACTAGAATATCAACATTTATTTTTACTTTTTACATTTAGGAATATTAAATTCTAACTTTTACGTAATATGTTATACTTATACATGAATCTCAATGGAGGAGGAGGTCTCCTTATTATTGAGTGGTCTCCATTACCTTTCTTTTAATTAATCTTGATTTTTAAATTTGAGAAGACCATATCTCTCAAACCGTTAATTTTTTTGACATGATTCTTTAGAATATTTTATTCGCTATATTTTTTCTTTAAAACAAGATCCATGATGATATACTTTCGACAAACTTTTTTCACTTCAAATTGTTATACCAAAATTTTAAAAGGTATAACAGTTTTGCACTATAATTATAAAATTATTATACCGAAATGAAATCAGTATAATACTTTTTATATAAATAGTGTAAAAATATTATAGCAAAATGAAAATCGGTATAATACTTCTACACAAACCGTAATGAAAATTGGTATAATACTTTTATACAAATAGCTTAAAAGTATTATACTAAAATGAAATCGGGATAATACTTTTTATATAAATAATGTATAAATATTATACCAAAGAAAAAATAGGTATAATACTTTCATACATTCAATGTAAAAGTATTATACAAAAATAAAATTGGTATAACAATTTTACATAAATAATGTAAAAATATTATACCAAAATTTGAAAAGGTATAACACTTTTGCATTATAATTATAAAAACATTATACCAAAATTTGAAAAAGTATAACACTTTTACACTATAAAGTACAACAATTTTACACTATAATAGTTTTCATTTGTTCATTTGTTGTTATTATTACACCTAAGAATCAATACATGTGTTGTATTATGCTTGACACACCATTAAAGAAGCTTCTGTTTTTAATTGTTTACTCACAATTTCACCTTCTTTAGTGCAACAACCTTTTATTTCGTTTAATGTTCAACTTTGAAATCATTTGACAACTCAATAATAATAATAATAATAATAATAATAATAATGACGGTATACAACTAAGTTTTGTAGGTGAATGAGAAATAATGGCGGTGGAGATCCTGGACGCGGGGGCGTCGTTTATCGAGTCGCCGCCGTTTCCGGAGTCACTGCCGTTAATTGAGTTCGGGTCGCTGCCGTTTATAGAGTCACCGCCTTTAATTGAGTTCAGGTCGCTGACGCCGTTTATGCTCCACTTCAAGTCGCCGCCGTTGAACCTCCAATTCCCGCCAATCTCGCCGTTTGTCCACCAAATTTCGCCGTCTGCCTGCTGGATCTTGCCATACCAGTAGATTGAAGGTGAAACAATACAACTCTTGAGAAGGAACTCTAGAGATACTGTTTCTTTAGATTTCAGATTTGGAATCCCATTAAATTAAAACACTTTAGATAGATTTAAAACTATTTAGTTAGGGGTCTTAGATTGGGCTCTTTTTCCTATTTTTTTTTGGTAATCTGCCCTATGACTTTGATATGTAAATCCTAGCCCACCACACTTGAGCTTTTATGGGCTGGGCTTAACAAAAAAAATCTATCTGTATCACCATACAAGGGCAATTTATAACAATATTGTAATTATACAATAATCTAAGGCCCTCAGCTAAACATTTTTAAACATAATGGAAAAGCAACTTTATCTTTTTACTTTTACGAGAATTCGAAGACGGTGACGTGACGAAGACTTCCGGCAGAGGAATGACGTGATGATGATCTCCGACGACGAGACGGTGAGCTCCGGCGACAACACGTCGAGATCGGCGGCAGGACGGTGAGCGAACGGTGTCGGAACTGGTCGAGATCTGACAGAGTGAGAGGAGATCCGGTTGACGGGACGGCAAGTGAACGACAACGCGCTCCAGGGGCGGGATTCAGCACGGTACAACGAGATCCGGCTATATCTGAGAGATTGGATGGTGAAGGTGGTGAGCTTGGGCGGCGAGACGACGAGTTCAGACAGTGAACTTCGGCAACATCGAGCTGAAGAAAAGATGGCGGGGTCGGAAAACAACCAGATCTGGCAGCGGGACGGTGAGATCTGGTGGAGATCTGAAGGACGAGATCCAACGAAGATGGAGAGTCGGTGATCGGAGGAACGAAGTTGGTGAGAGAAGCCGTTGATTTCGACGCCGACGAGTAGACGAGAGATGAAAGAGGAGGAGTAAGGAGGAATTCCTCAGTTGTAAAAAATTGAGAGAAAGAAATTTTTGTAAAAATAGAAAAGATCTTGTAAAAGTAGGAAAGATCTTATAAAATTTAAAAATAAAAACAATTAAATGTAAAAGTAAAAACAACATTGTGTTTGCTATAATTACCCCACCCACAAACATGTCTTATATGTTCAGATATAAATGTAATGTTGATGTAAATTAGAATAATAACAGCTGAAATGAACGCCTTTACTCATCCAACCGAGATAGCGAGACAACCCCTATGATCTTCTCCTCAGACTCAAACACAAGCTTTCTGAAATCCTACACCGACCCATTCGCCTCCTGCTCCGGCACTCCACCTGCTCGCTTTGCTCCATCCAACGCTCTCCATTGCCCGGCATTTTTTCACAGGTGCTTATTCCCCTCGAAGCGTAGCTGCTTTTAGTTGAAACAAAGTCTCCTAGCTGCTTGCATTCGCCTTTTTTTGTCGGCTTACTTTAGATCTGATCTATAGGATTTCTGATTTGATCGGCTGAGAACAGACTTGTACTTCTCACTGTCGTTGGATATTTTCACGCTTTCTGAAATTGTTGTGCTGCTTTTCGTACTTCCGAATTCTAATTCCCGAAATCTTCAATTCCACCTTAGTTGAATTTTCTGCTTTTCTACTCTCCTATCTCCATCTCGCCACAGCGACACAATCTCTGGTTTTGAGATGAAGTTAGGAGATACATTTGTTCCAGTTTTTTAACCTTTTGCTGATTGTTCTTGTTTGTTTTGGTTAACTATCCTTTTTATTTGATGTGATTCTATTGTCTTACAAGTTGACAAACAGTATTGGCTCTATGTTTCATGATAAATAGCTGTGTCTACGCTTAACTTCGTACTGTATTATCCATTTTGATGATACTTAGTTCATCCGAACTTGCTTGTTGTCAGTCTAGTTTTAGTATTCACTTTTTGCTCATATTTAATATTTTAATAATTGCAAAATTCCATTTAATTATTGTGGATTCATTTATACTTTCATGTTGCGCAGTCTAGTACTCGGATGGATTCACCTCCTGCACATCTGTTGCTTTTGATTTTCATATCCAACTCCATCTTTTCCTTTCTCTTGTTATCAGGTTTTGATTTTTGAGATTGATGGCGAGAAATCTTAGTGAATCCAGTGATGATGAGAAGAGTAGGCATCGTCGTCATGGGAAGAGTGACCACAGACACGGTGATGATAAAGGTACCCACCATGAAGATAGGGATAGAGTCAAGAAGGGATCTAGGGGAAGTTCTGAAGAAGAAGGTGAGTATGTGGACAGAGAAAGGG
>CAOJBJ010217123.1:0-11227 GCA_948291685.1 Euphorbia celastroides
CAAGCTTAAAAGCCCCAACTTTAACCCAAACCCCAACCCTTTTTCTCTTTTCGCTTTCTGGGTTTCTAAATCTGCCCGCAATTTATACAACCGAGCTCGTTTCTCCAATGGGATTTCTGTTAAAGATCTTAGCTTTACTGGTATGCTAGTTAACAACGCTGTTTATTGCGAATCTACTGAGGATCCGATGGAGGAAAATGTTGAAACCACTGAAGAAGTTAGAGAAATTTCGAGTGAAAATGCAGAAATCACAATTGGGGATTTCATTGAAGAGGTTAAGGGTAGAGACAGCAGTTCAAGTTCTGAGTTTTTAACTTCGGAGACAACTGGGCATGAAGAGCAGAGCCATAGCAGCTCTGAGGCCGAGGATTCTGCTTCTTCTCCTTCGTTGTGTTGGCCTGCGAAGAAAGGGGAAGTTCCTGATTGCGCTAGTACTAATGGCGCTGCCATTGATGGACCTCAAAAGCTTCAATCGGATGGTAGGAAGTTGGAGAAACAAGAGTCTTCAATTTCAGGTACTATTCCATTGCCTTGTACTGTGATTTCATCCTTTCTTAATTTGATGTTGCATTGTATTATTGGGTTGTAGAGGTCGAATTGATGAAGGAGAGATTTGCGAAATTGCTACTGGGCGAAGATATGTCGGGTTGCGGAAATGGAGTTTGCACAGCATTGGCCATTTCTAATGCTATCACTAATCTCTGTGGTATGCATTCATTCACCTCAATTTGTACTAATTTTGTGGTATATTTTGAACTTGATCGAGTTGTTTGTTGTTTTGAATTGATTTGTAGCAACCCTCTTTGGGCAATTGTGGAGGCTAGAGCCTGTCCCTCAAGAGAAGAAAGCAATGTGGAGAAGAGAGATGGAATGGCTTCTTTCTGTTAGTGACCACATTGTTGAATTAATTCCATCTTGGCAGACTTTTCCAGATGGAACCAAGCTCGAGGTATCACTAAATTTGAACTTATATGTATCGATTACTTACAGAACATAGTTAAAGGGTATGTCAGCATTTTGAATCGCTGTTGGAAAGGTCTTCATGTTCCGTGTTCAATTGGCACTTTATTGTTTGTTCAGGTGATGACAAGCAGACCACGGTCAGATCTCTACATAAATCTCCCAGCTCTTCGAAAACTAGACAATATGCTTCTTGTAGGTTCCATTGACATTGCTTCATTGCCCTTATAACATGCTGCACAAATCATAGTGAATTAAACAAACAATGACTTTTGTAGGAAATACTGGATGGGTTTGAGAATTCAGAGTTCTGGTATGTGGACCAAGGGATCCTAGCCCCAGAGGCGGATGGCTCGACCTCTTTCAGAAGAGCCCTTCAGAGGCAAGAGGAGAAGTGGTGGCTACCGGTGTCTCGGGTCCCCCCTTGTGGCCTCACTGAAGAATCCCGAAAGCAGTTGCAGCATAAAAGGGACTCCACAAACCAGATACTAAAGGCTGCCATGGCCATCAACAGCATTGCTTTAGCCGACATGGAAATTCCCGAATCATATTTGGAGGCTCTTCCAAAGGTCCTAGTTGCCTTTCTTGTTTCAATTTTTACAATCACATAACACATTTATGTTAATATTTTCCAATTTTGTTGCAAACTCGGTTTCAGAATGGAAAAACGAGCTTAGGAGACATCATTTATCGGTACATCTCATCTGATCAGTTTTCCCCGGAATGTCTGCTTGATTGTCTCGATCTGTCCTCTGAACATCAAGCTACAGAGCTTGCCAACCGAGTGGAGGCAACGGTCTACCTATGGCGCAAAAAGACCAACTCGAAACCTGCCAACAACACCGGTCGGTCCAGTTCAAAATCATCATGGGAAATGGTAAAAGAGCTGATGGTTGATGCGGACAAAAGAGAACTCCTTGCAGATCGAGCAGAAAGCCTCTTGCTTTTCTTGAAACAACGGTTCCCTGGCCTCCCACAAACGACCTTAGACATGAGCAAAATCCAGTACAACAAGGTTTGCATATCTTTCGAATAAAACCCAGTCCGGGATTGCTTTTCCTGATTGTTGTCCCGCAAAGTTCCAAACTTTTTGGGAAAATGGACTCGATTGATTAAGTTCATTTTGTTTTTAGGATGTGGGCAAGTCCATTTTGGAGAGCTATTCTCGGGTTTTGGAGAGCTTGGCGTTCAACATAGTTGCCCGAATCGATGATCTCTTGTATGTGGATGATGTGACCAAACATTTAGATCAGTACTCAGCGATCTCTAAAGTTAGCGTGATTGCTCATAAAAGCGTTTCGATTCCTTACTCGGCGCCAATCACAAGCACTCCATATCTAACGGCTCACACAACACCGACCTTTTCACCAACACCGGGAAATAGGTCGCCATTCATAAGTAGTGCCAAAATGAGTCAGCAGCGTGGCTTTGCGGTGAAAAAAGTGTTGACTGATTATCTTAGTATTGATGCGAAAGGAAAAGAATGTCGAAACCGAATGGAAGAGTCAGATGGAAGAACTAGAAAGGCATCGGACTCTGGAACTGAAATGGAAGCTAAGGAAGAAAACAGATCAATCGGATCGCCTTCTATAAAGGAATCAGACGACGAACTGAAAGCGTAGGGTGTGCTTGATAGGAGTAGGGAAGATAGTGCTGCATTTGCAGGTCATTGTTGTATGTAATGAGTTGAGTTGATTGCTTCATATTTGATGAGCAATTCCCAGATGTATTAGGCCCTTACTTTCCACTTACAGAATAATGTGTTTGAATTCGAACTTTGCAATGCAGTAGTGTCTCGATTTGTACATTTTCAAATGTGAATGCAAGAAGTCATGAGTTTCGTAATCCAAATATTTTTCAAGGAAAAGAAACGGTATTTTTTTTTCTAAAAGCCTTAGACTATTTGTAATCCACACTCGTGTGTTTCTCATGGACCTTTTCCACTTTTAATGTAAATCGTATGAAAAAAGTCCAATAAAATGTCTATTCTAGAAGGAATTGAATTTGGGTTGCCTTAATTACTTAAATGCAAACCAAATATAGCCTGCAGAGACTTTTCTGCTCAGCAATAAAACTATTCATTCAGCATCTCCTTCAATTTACATAAAATCTGATCTCCCTTCTAATTATGTAATAAACAAAAATCTGAATGCTAGTCCAACAGTCGTTGCTTTTATGTACACAAAACAAGTGATAAATTAGTGAGAAAAGAGAGGATTAGAAGGAAGATTATGCTTCCATGGATGGCACTGTAGCTTAGAGCAAGACCCTTGCCATTTATTTGTGCATTCTTCTCCATCACAGCATTTGCACTCCATTCCTAATATCTCATCTGCAACATAATTATTGTTGTTTGTTTAACCTTTTAAGTAAACATAAATCAATCAACAGTTCATTTAATATAAAAAAAGAAACTGTGACTTACTTCCTAATTCAGCAGAAAGAGTTCTTGCTTCTGTGATTGTTGATCCCGAAGAGGAACAAACTGTGACTACTATCCCAAAGAGTTCTTGCTTCTCTTCATTTTTCTCTAGTTGGCTTTCTAGTTATGTAATTGCTAATTGAGAAGGCTTATATTTATATATGAAGGGTTGTAAAGTAAAGAGAGATTTCTTAATAAGATGAAAAATTATCTAGAAGGGTTGGCTGTAACTGCTTTAATATTTGATAAAATAAGAATGGACAGTGGGCTTCTATACCCAACAACAAAAAAGTTGTGTCTGTGACACACGATTGCCAATTTGGTTACGTTTCTATAGGGTGACATCTTTCAATCTATGACCAAATCATTTAATTATACTTTTTAATTTGGTTTCTATTATGTGGCCTCTTCTTCTTTTATCCCTTTTTATTTGCAAGTTGTTTTCCTAGTTTGGCATTTTGTGAGATTGAATACATGCTATGCATTAATTGCTAGATCCTTTTTTCATGCAGTTGATTGTTGTCTTGGCTCTTCATACCAATTACACGGTTCAAATTGTTCCTTACAGTACACATAGTTGACTTTTTGGGATAGAAAATAACTTATCTAATTGTTAATTAACTAAAGCTTTATGGTTGGCGGGAGGAGACAAAAACTCCAAATATTTTCATTCAAAGCAAAGTCCCGGAGAAGGACAAATACTTTATTGAAGCTGAAGAAAGATGACGGCAATTGGGCAAGGGGTGATGAAGAAATTAGCACAGTTGTTTTGGCAGATATTTTCAAATCTACAAATCCAAATGTGGAGCTATTTGAAGCGGAGCTGTTAACAAGGAGACTATCACGAGAGCAAGCTGCAAAACTGGCCGAACCTTTCCTACCTAAAGATGTGGAGGCAATGATCAAACTGTTTGATGGATTCAAAGCAGTGTTTTATAAAAGCTTTTGGGATATCATTGGGGCAGATGTCACAAAGTTTTCCTTAAACATCCTGAATGGTGGCAGCCCGAAAATCAAATGCCCGAAAACTATGAAGGATTAGTCTGTGCAATGTACTCTACAAAATTGTGTCAAAATGTATAGCAAACAGACTGAAGGCGGTACTGGATACAGTAATCGGTCAATAACAAAGTGCTTTTGTTCCTGGAAGACTCCTCACTGATAATGCCCTCATTGCTTTTGAAGCTTTCAATCTGTCTCTTAAATTAGACATGAGTAAAGCTTATGATCGGGTGGAATGGAGTTTCATTGAGAGAGTGCTCAGGCTAATGCTGTTCCCAGATCCAGTTAATCCGTGAGTGTATTAGTTCAGTCTCCTTTTCTTTTCTTATAAAGGGGGTCCCAAAAGACAATTTCCAAAACATCTGGGAATTTTGTCGGGAGATCAAGGAAATTGGTTTTTCAATTCCTGAAGGAACGCATAGCAAAACGAGTGAGTGGTTGGAAGGAGAAATTTCTATCTAGAGGGGGCAAGGAGATCTTGATAAAGGCAGTGGCGCAAGCTATACCACAGTTCCTTCCCAGAACTCTGTGTGATGAGCTACAGCAGTTAGTCGCCAAATACTGCTGTCAAAGGAGCGAAAAGGAATCCACTGGAAAAAATGGGAATGGCTCTGTACATCTAAACTCAATGGCTGTCTTTCAACCAAGCAATGTTGGTGGAGACTAATGACTAATCCAACTTCTTTGTGCGCCCGAGTTTTCAAGGCCAAATACTTTCCAACGACATATGTTCTCTCGGCAGGGATCAAGGTGGGGGATAGTTTTATAGCTGCAGCGCGAGTGATCATCAAACTGCTGGAGAATCGGCTCAGGGAAGGAGATTAAAAGTTTCCATGACCCATGGATCCCGAATATCCCCTGTTCACGGCCATTGGTTTTGTTGAATGCCTTATTGATCCAACTAGCAGAACATGGAATACAGACTTAATCCGCTGTATCTATGGTGGATTTGGTGGGCTCATAACCAAATCACTCATGGCTCCCTTAAGCCCACAATGCAGCCTGAAATGGAGCATGATCAGGTAGCAGCCCCACGACAATGCAAAGTTTGGGTGCCGGGATATGTAAAGCTGAATGCGGATGCTTCTGTTCCTGACAGTTTCATTAAATGCACAGCAGGCTACATCTTCCGAAATGAGCTAGGATTTGGGAGATTGCATTTCTGTTGAATTGCTGAGTATCAAAGTTGGGTTGATGGCTGCTGCCCAAGCTAAGTGTTCAAAGTCAGTTATTGCCTCATTGAGAATCCTAAGCAAGAGGCTAGCCAAGGACTTAACTTAGAAAATAGATGTTTCTAGAAATGGGTTTAACAACAAAATTATAACAACAGTCAAATATTCAAGTCTAAACGAGCCTTGCTTCTGGAAGCATGAATACCAAATATTCAACTTGACAATCTATACACAAGTCTTTTCATTTTCTTTTTGTTCAAATTGCCAGATAGATGGCAACAAAGACGTGTTCTAGAACATCAAAAAATGCCAACTTACAACTACTCCGAAATGACTACACATAGCAACAATATTTGCCACTAAACACATTATCCAGAAAAACAGCAGCAAAGATAAACCAAAAGTAGCAAAAGCAACTAGTAGACTACAAGTGCTTTCTTAGGTAATGACGGCTTCTCCATCAGATGAAATCTCCATCGTGAAAATGGTGAAGGTCCGGATGAGGGGCCCCGCCAGGCCTTCGAGGGTTTCTGCATCAAATGCACACAAAACAGAATGCAATTAGTTCAGTTGTTACACATGAATCAAGCTGGCCAAGCATTTTCCATATTTTGCAACATTTATACATGCGAATGAAGCTATTCATCCAATTATAATATGGCTATATGCAGAATTCTCCAACACAATTTATCGGTCACAGCAGCACCATATTGGACTTAACTCATTCATTACGGGCTTGGTTGAAACAATTAAACTGAAAATATCAAATTCATTTGAAAATAAAGTCAATTCAGAATTCATTGCAACATGTATTCCTATTCTTGGTATAACATACGGAAAAAAAAATACTATTCAAACTGATTTCATGAATTTCAGTCTAACAAACTGTGGATTTGAAAAATTCCGTCTAATTTGGTAGAATTTGATTTTCCATAAATTCGCTTTCCAAAATTGCAAATCCAACTTTTCATTCAAAGTAACAAGAAACAGATTAATTAGAAAAGAATTCCATAAAATTTGATGCAATCCATTTCTTTTCCAAGCTAAAAGCCCCAATGACAATCCCATGTATAGAGATTCACATTTAACTTCATTAAATCATTCCATATGCCAATGCCAAAGTATTAGCATACACGACACAAACTAATTGAATGCAAGAAGAATCATAATGTAAATCAGCTTTTTGGAAATTTTATGTACTGCAGAAAAATTGCTATGCCAAATTCAAATCATCAGGAATCCACATTGCTGACAAATTGGCCAATGATTAATGCGTGGAAACAACAGCCATATCATTTAAAATACCTGGTAAAGCGATTAGGCTCAAAACCAGGAACTCCAGGAGGGCCATAGGGATCGAATCGAGCACCGGGAGGAACCCCACTGATTCAATAAGTTCAGTAATATTGTTAATATAATAATAATTGAGTAAGCAACATAATAATAGGATCAAAAGGATGCAAAACTCACGGTTGTCCATCAGGGAAATTTGCCGGGTCTCCCCGAAACCACCTAGGATCATTAGGCCCTGCGAACAAATCGAAGAGATCATTAAATCAAAATAGACCTGTACATGACTTTCTCTCTGGTTCTGTTATATAAAGAAAAATAACCCCAAATTTTAAGCAAGTTCCTTTGCAATTTGCATAGAAAAGTAGATACCTAGTAGCATGCTCCCACCATCACCAATGCCACCCCTAAAAAACAAAATATAGTTCAAACTGGAATCTGGACAGGTGAAACAAAATAACCTTATATTAAGTAGAAGCATGAGAATGATGTACCTAGGTGGATACATTCCAGCACCAAAACCAGGATTGATATCACCACCAACAAAAGGAGGAACTGGAGGAATCACAACCCTAGATTGAGAACATTGTATCAGTTTTCACTTTTAACGAAGTAAATGAACTGAATCTAGCAGCCTATCAATGGCAGAACAGAACAAACCACACCGTTACAAATTGTGAGGAAAGAAAAAGTAAAAAGTACAGAACCTTTGTGTTGATGACATAAGTCAAAAGCTAATGATAAACAAATCACACACACAAAATCTTCTGGTAAAGCATTACAATTCAATAACACTTGTTAACCATGATAGCCAAACATTCATCTATTGCCTGGAACATCACAAATAATCAGAAAGATAGCAAGATCGGTTGAAAAATCAAAAGCCCCACCATCAAGCAGAATTGTGTAAAGTATGCATGAATTTCTGTTTAAACATAAGTAACCAGAAAAACAAAAATGTTCTACCAGAACTACAAAATTTTAGGACTCAAAATACGTAGTTAAATGGCAAAACTATGATAATCTCCTTCATAATTACCAAATTTTCTTGACCCTGTTGAATTTGCATTTAACCTGAATTTCAATTCACAGATCTACAGTAAATAAGAAAGCTACAGAGGTTCTATAGCATCAATAAAAAATCTATTAAAAAAGATTAGTTGATGGAGTTCGATATGTACAATCAATTGACATTAGTGCCAAGATCTAAACGAAGAACCAACCAAGCCTTAAACCAATGCTAGATGGGATTGGCTATATATATATTATATGACGCCATGAAGCTATATCTTGAGCCAAATGCTCATCAATATCAATTAAGCACATATCTCGTATGAATGTTTCTATAAGTGTAACTTTCAGCCACCTATCCCCCTTATTTTCTATCCTCAATTTCTCACACTTCCTAAAGCCTCTCTTAACGACCTACTAAGCCCCTAAGCATCTTAAAGCCTTTTAAGGAGCCAGTCTCTTATTCCAGACCCCTCTAACTTGACTCCAATTGGTTAAGAGAATGCGTAAATAAAAAAGTATTAAAAAACAAATCAAAGATTGCTAAATACAATCCATTAAGAGTTCCATTATTGTCAGGATCCTTCGTAATCTACAGAATCCTATTCATGCCACTACTGAAAGTGCTGCCTTTGAAGACCTGTTTAACATGCCAGCATGCACAAGCACAACGAGCTATATCTAACTAAATGAGAAATTAGAGTAATGAACAAGAAATTCCATAAACTTATGTTTAAAATTCTTCAGCATCTCTATCGATTGGGTGTAGGTCAATTAATACACCTTAGAAATGGAGGTGAGATGTTAAGGGTTCAACACTCAGCCTCCAAAATCAATATTTATTTTAAAAAAAATAACATCTCAAATGTGTAAAGTCAGCATAGGATTCAGATGCCAATAAGAGTGTATACTGTATAGAATGACAATAAGTGATTTGCTAGGATGTGCAGCTAGTTTTCCATAAGTCCAGAAACTCTGTTATTACTACACCATTGGTAATTCATTATTCCCAGATAAGTTTAAACACGATGCTAGTTAAGCAGCAAAAAAATTCTGGCTTTCTTTTCCTACAACTACCTTCTTTCAATATCAACTGGCACGAAATTTTCTGACCTCTATGAAGATTTAAGACAAATAGAAAGATTGAGCAATTGCATTCTATCATCATAGAGGGTATACAATTGAAGTTGAAACATAATCAACTAGAAGAGGTCTAAACAGATCAACATCAACATGGAAGGAAATCATTATCCAATATCAAATAACAAAACCGAAAAATAAACATACCCCGAAGGATGAACTGGAGGGTAATTTGGTTCAGTGTTCCAGCCAGAAGGCTCATCTCTGACATGCCTTGGCGATACACCTGATTCTGGCCTGCAAACACACCAAAAAGAAAATCCAAAGAAGGAACACGTTAAGCTATTTGACAATAGGGAGACGAAGAACACATCACTTAATGAAAAACCAAGCAAGCTTAAAACAAATGCCTCGGCTGATTGCCAGAAGAACTTTCGCCCTTAGAAGGATGCAATTTAGAGAATATCTGATCATTAAGGTCCTTAACGAGCTTATCCAGATTCTTGAACTGTGCTGAAACATTCGCACCTCCTTCCTCCCCAACGAATTCCCCAATGCTGCAGAAATTACCCAAAAAACAATGAATAAAGAGCGCAATTTCAAATTCCAACCAACCATAGCAACAATGCGGAGGAGAAAAACCCTACGGAATCTCCAGATGGACCTGCTCTGAATGGTCATCAGCCAAAGCATTAAGAAGAAACTTATCGCCCATCACCAAACACTTGGCCAGCACCTTCTTCCCATCCTTTTCCGGATTCAAATAGACGAACGCATATTCATTATCGCAATCATTCCAGTGATCAAGACCTACTTCATCTACACAAAATTAAAGGAAAAAGGAGCTGAGTTGAAAGATCAGAATCAGGAGAAACAAGTAGAAGAGATAATTAGGGATTACCAGTAGAAGAAGTGTAGAGTGCATCGTCGGAAAAAGCAGGGGGACCAGTGGCAATGAGAACGTAGCCGGAGGCAAGAAAAGAGGCGTGAACAGCAAATGCCAGTTTATCAGAACTGTTGCGAAAAGATGGCCTTGCTGCCCTAATCACCGCCATTACGGACTTGTCGTTCGCCTTGTCTTCTCTGTTGATCGGTTCGGTTTGTATTAACGAATGAAGGGAAGATGAAGGAATAGAGTTTCTTCAAGTTTCTTCGGATTTCTGTACTTTACTTTTGGCTTGTTTTCTACGCAGTGCCTATTTCCCGATGGATACACAATTACACACGGAAATGGGTTTATTAGTTTTAGCTCTAAATTTTAACCCATATCATTTTTATAAGGTATAACTTTTTTCTTTAAAATAAAATAAAATATAGAAATTAGTTTTAACCCTAGCGGTCTTCTACCTTTCTCTTCTCCAAGAGAGTTTCGTTTGTAAGTTTGTTTGAAGGGAGGGAGAAAGAGCCTTTCAAAGTTCTTTTTTTCTCTCTCACTCTTTGCTTTCTTGCATTTTTATTTTGTCGAAATAATTTGCATCCTCTTTCATTACCTTCTACGCGTTCGTCTTCTTCAATCATGGAATCGTTGCTGCATAACTCAATCTTAATTCTCAATTGAGTTGGACTTCAGCCGCTTTTAGACAAGATACATGAATATCTTTCACTGTAGATACTCCAGATCTATCTCCGTTGAGAAAGAGAGTTTTAGATCTGCAGTACTGGTTGATGCTATGAAGTGATCGAGTTTTTATTATTGTAGAATTCGTTAGTTGAAGGTTAAGAAATAGAGGTTGCAGCTTATTTTTTGTTTTGATAATAAGTCTTGTGTAAGGACATGTCTGTCTTGTTGTAAAAGCAAGTTTGTTTGTGTTTTGTCGTGTGTATGTCTGGTATTTTAACTCCAGTGGGTTGGTTTGATTAGAGTCGTCTATGTCAAGTTTGCGAATCGTGTTGCATAGCTTTTAGCTTATGTAGCCGATTCTTCGACATGTAGGGGAATTAGCTTTTTGTTTGTCCACCTTTGATTAGGGTTGTAATTGCTTCTAATTTGATTTTATGGACTATATCTTTCAGTAAAAAAATTAGGGGTGAACATCTCAACTAAATTACACCATCGTATGTCTTAATGGAAAGATAAATCTTTTTGATTGAAGAAAATGTCTTATTAAATCACATCAGAGACAATTACATCTCTAATGAAAGATTGACAAGATTGAAACCAAGTCCCTCTACTCGTCGAAGAACCAGCTGCTCTATCTAACAAATGTACAACATGGTTCACAGAACGACAAACATAAACTAGGTGGATATGAGTATATTGTTTCATAAGTTCAAGGCAATCATTAAAAAC